>BHFT01055999.1:0-29655 GCA_004320025.1 Laticauda laticaudata
AACAAACAACCCAGGAGATTACAGCACAAGATCCAGGATATCTCCACAACAAAACTCACAAGACCCTCACAGAGTCCATTATACTAGCATCAATACCATCAACCAATCAAGAGGCAGCAGCGCAGCCAACCAGCCCAGCACACCAGCCCCCACCAACAGTATTTATAGAGAGATGGCAGCTCTGATCACACACTGCTTGCACTGGCATGAATCCGAAAGCATCAGCCTGAGGATGGCGAGTGGTTATAAAACAATCCCATTGTTGCGAATGGAGTATTTTTCCTGAAAATCAGAAGTAAATGCTGATTTTTGACTAACATATCGAAAAATGTGGTCATGTAACCACAGGATGTTGCTAAGTCAATTGCCAAGCACTTGACATGCAGTTATACAACAGTGGGAAGGATCAGCTGCTGGAACTGATCAGGGATGGCCTTCAAAAATTTTAGCAATGGGTTCTTTGCCCAATTGCTGGGTGAGCATGCCTAGGCGGCCACTTGCACCATAGTGGGGAGGAGTTTTTGCCCTCCTCGGGCTCTGGAGGTTTTCCTTGAGCCTCCAGGAGGGCGAAAACAGCCTTCCCAGGCTCTGGAGGCTCTCTGGTGGCCGGAAAGGGGCCCATTTCTGGCCTTCCTGAACTTCCGGGAGGCCCATTTTTCCCCCTCCCTGAGCCTCCATGCTTGCCCTGCACTTACCTGCATCCAAAATGGACCACGTGGGGATTTTTGGGAGGGGTGGGGTGGGTGGGGCCAGCCAGGAGTGGGATTTGGGAATTCTCCAAACTGCAAAATCTTAGCTAGGGACTCTTCCTGCGAACCCCCAGCAGCCCACCCTTGGAACTGATCAAGGAGAGAAGCAGCCTGGAATTGGGGAGAAACTTCCTGACAGGGAGGACAATTAACCAGTGGAACATCTTGCATCCAGAAGTTGTAGGTGCTTCGTCACTGGAGGTTTTAAGAAGAGACTGGATGGCCACTTGTCTGAAATGGTATAGATTCTCCTGATTGAGCAGAGGGTTGGCCTAGAAGTCCTCCAAGGTTCTATTCTGAATTGAATTGAACTGAACCTCAGAACCACCTTATTGGGGCTTTCTGTCATAATTTTGAAAGGTCATTGAGTGGCCAGTCGTAAGTGGAGGACTACCTGTAATGGAGGCTTTAAAGCAAGGGTGTCAAACACGTAGCCCAAGGGCCAGATCTGGCCCATGATAGGCCCAGAGATGGCCAGAGACCGGCCCATGCCGTCCCAGGCCCGTGCTACCCTGGCCCTAGCCCACTTTAGCCCCACCCACCCAGTCAGCTGCAACAACCAGGCCACACCCACCCTGTCCCTCCAAGGGCAAAGAAAACCTGATACGGCCTGTGATGGGATCAAGTTTGACACCCCTGCCTTAATGTGTAGGAAGTTAGCACCCATCCCTCTCCTAGAAAAATGAAATATCTTAGGAAATATTAAAAAAGCAGAATAAATATTCCCTAAAAAGAGAAGTAGAAACTCAGAAGCAGAAGCTCACCCCCCCACCTTTATTAATGGTGGGGGGGCATTAAAGCCTCAGCCAGAGTATTCTGCATAACAAAGGCCTCTACCCATCTCACCACCTGGCCAGGGAAGATTGCATTAGCCAGCACTCAGGTGAAGTCATGTGGTCCAGCTAAGNGAGCTATATAAGGGTCTCTCAGCATCTTGGCCCTTCTTTTACTTCACCCAACATCTTGAAGCTTGTGATCATCCTTTTCACTTTGGAGCTCCAAGCCATGAGGTCCTGTCCACCATTAAATCATATTTCCAAAAAGCCTCCATGTTTCCAGTGTCTTTACCCCCACTTGGAACTGAACCCAGAAAGATATTTCTTCCAACAAAAGGATTAGCTACATTAATGGAAGATGATAGTTTGGCTTAGTGGTTCAGGTTCTGGGCTAAAAACCTGGAGACTCCGAGTTCTGCTCCCGCCTTAGGCATGAAAGCCGGTTGGGTGGCTTTGACCCAGTTCCCCCCCCCCACTTACTCCATAGAGACAGGATAGGGTGACAAACTGCTCAATCAATTCCTGTCACAACCAATAGATCACCACTTGGTTGATGCAAAAAAAGTGGATCCTGTACTTGCAGGAAAATGCTAGGAATTAAAATAATAATAATTAATGAATGGAAGAAAATTGTGTCAAATATCCTTTTGACTCATTTCCTGATATTTGGATGAGAAGGCAGGACCGAGTGCAGCTGCAATGGCTTGTCAAAAAATATTTAAAAGATTAACAGAGTTGGAAGGGACCTTGTAGGTCATTTAGTCCAACCCCTTGCCCAAGCAGGAGACCCTATACCATTTCTGACAAATGGCATTCCAATCTCTTCTTGAAAGCCTCCAGTGATGAAGCTCCCACAACTTCCAAAGGCAAAAGCTGTTGGTTGATTGTTCTCACTGTCAGAAAATTTCTCCTTATTTCTTGGTAGAATGCCTCCTTTTCCAGTTTCCATCCTCAAATATTGGAAGACTGCTATCATGTCTTCCCTGGTCCTTCTTTTCATTAAACTAGCCATGCCCAGTTCCTGTAATCTTTCTTCACATATTTTAGTCTCCAGTCCCCTATGTCAACTCATAAAACATTCCTATGCCTGTTTTAATAGTTGTCATAAAAAAGGGCGGAAGGAAGGAAATCTGCAAGAGCAGTGCAGCAGTTTGAAAGCAAAAGTATATTCCAACTCTTATCTTTAAAAGATTGTAACTAAACTACCAGAGCTTTTGTCCCTAAATATATTTAATTGGAGAACATGAATGATGACACCCAGCCCATGAATGTGCTTAATTGAAGAATCTGGTTTATGAGGCACCCAGGGGGTAGGGGGGAAACAGGGTCACAGGTGACTGTAAATTACGTATGCCAGAGTTGGCTTCATACAGGTCATGCCAGTATGTCGCCTCTAATAAATCCTTTGAAGTTGGTTGAAGCTTGGCTCGAGAATCCTGTTTTGATTAGGGCGATTGCTGGAATCCTGACACCCCTAATCTTCCTGGTTGCTCTTCTATGCATTTTTTTTCTAGAGTCTCAACATCTTTTTTTTATTGCAAATCCCTCTGCAATTCTTATCGAGGCCAAAATTTTGCAAGGATTCTAAATCAGAGAGGATTCATTCTTCTTAGCTCCTATTTCTAATCCACCAACATGCAAGCCATTTCTCTTCTCATGTCCATATGTCTCCCTGTGACCCTTTGGAATTCCTTGGCAGAGAGATTTTTGACATTTGGCCTCTTCCAGTTGGCCTCTTCCACTGTGGCCTCATGTTTATCAAAGAAGCTGTGGATTTCTCCACCATCCTGAGAAGTGATTTAAAAAGCAGGCAGATTCAGATAAAGAAGTCCTTTTTGTGTATATGTTTCTTTCAAACTCAGGTACCACTGCTGCATTCCAGGTAGGCAGCAAAGACGCTGAAGTGTTGATGCTTCAAATGCCTGTGAAAAGTAATATAAAATGTCCAGAAAATTTCATTCATCTATTAGCCTTAAAGGAACCATCATCCTCAATCAAGGAGTTGCTTGTTCACCTTCAGCACCAGCCAGCCAGGAAAGGAAAAATGGTGTGTGGATTAAAAAAAGAAAACTGTTTTTGAAATGGGGAATATTTTTTTGGGGGGTTGGGGGGAGAGTTTGTCTTCTAAAAGTAGTTTAAAAAGGAATTTGTTGCCTAAAAATATCCAAGGACATGTGGAGAGTTAATCATTTATTTATTTATTTAGTCAAGCAATTATAAGATAACAGGTATAAGTATAAACATAGTTATGGATACATGAAATGGATACATATAAGTGATACATAATAAGAAAAATAAAAGAAATAAAAAATAAAATAAACAACTAGGGACAGTAACGGTTAGGCACGTTGATGCATTATTGCACACCCCCTACAGACGTCTTAGCAAAGGGGTGAGGTCCATAGTAGACAGTCTCAGGCTAAAGTTGGGGTTTGGGGAAGGAAACCACAGAGTCAGGTTTCAGAGTATCCAGACACTGACCACTCTGTTACTGAAGTCGATTTCCTGCAATCAATTCTGGGCGGCTATTAACCTTGGTTTGGTATCTATTGTTGCTCTTGTGTGTTATGGTTGAAGATGAACTATCATTGATGGGTAGGACATTGCAATGTATGATGTTTATTACTATACTGAGCGATTGGACCTGAAGGCGGGCATATTTTCTAGGTTTTCTAGCGTCCTAGAATTTCAAGTCTGGTGCATATGCGTATTTTTGCAACGAGTTAGAGGAGTGGGAGAACTCTTTCTTGTGAAATTTCTGGACTTTCTCAATCTGTGTTAATTATCAGATACGGAATTGTGGCTTCCAGCTTGATGAGCTGTATTCGATTATTGGTCCAGCAAATGTTTTGTATGCTCTAGTTAGTAGTGTGATATTACAGAGAGGAAAAAGCTACGTTAAGATTAGGTTAAACAACTCTTAATGCCTTTTTGCGCTGTTGTAGTTACAGTGGGCTCTAGCACTTTAGATCATTAGAGATGAGTACTCCAAGATCCCTTGACAGAGTTTGGATTCATCAACAAGTCTTGATATTCAGCTTGTATTTTATTTTCTGATTTTTTTGCCAATATGTAAGACAGAGCATTTTTTGTGAGATTTGAAGTTGCCATTTGTTTGGCCATTCTGAAACATAAGTCAAGATCTTTTTGAAAGGTAGCAGTATTATCTGGGTTGCTGAATAGCTTTAACCATAGTCAGCGAAGAGAACGCAGTTGCTCTTGATATGATCCACCAGAGGTCATTTATGTAGGTAATAGAGAGAGGTTTGTCTCAAAAAACACTGCCTTGGAGGACATCACTGTTGACAGTTTTCAGAATTTTGTTAAGTACTGCTTCCCAATTTTGACCATTTGTTGTCTGTTTGACAGAATGCTTCTATCCAGTTTTATGCAGGTGGTCCAAGATACCATAAGATTTTAGTTTTGAGTTAGTTTGTCGTGTACACTGAATAAAAGGCTTTACAGAAGTCTATGTAAAATTGCGTCTATTGCTTTGCCCTGCTCGAGATTGTGTAGTCCATATGTTTCTACCTCCTTCACTGTTTCCCTGTTTAAAGACTTCTTTTATTCCTTATTAGCCGCCATAGGTGGTGTTTCAACCCGTATCAGTGACATCGTTCAAATTTACAACCAAAATTGGACCAGAATTTTCATTTCTAAGCAAGGCTGCCACTAAGTGAGTTACAACAATTTTATGGCATTTTTGGGGGCCCATGGTTAATTAATTGTTATAAAAATAATCGGTGACAATTCAACAGAAGGATCATTAGGTGCAATCGAAATACATGTTATTTCAAGTTTAAGTGCAATCTGTCTTCCCCATTGACTTTACCTTGTCAGGAAGTCACAAAAAGTGATCTCAACCTTCCGAATTTGGATTATGGGACCACAAAGGTTCTGGCAATGGTCAGAAGTGTGAAACAGTTGTAAGCAGGAGTGGGCTTCAAATATTTAGCAAGGATTCTCTTACTGCCGTTGCTGGTGGCATGTCGCCATGGTGGGCGTGTCCTAGTGGCTTCTACGCCACAGTGGGAAGGGGTGTTTTTTACCCTTCCCCGAACTCCAGAGGCTTTTTCTTGAGCCTCTGGAGGTTGAAAATGGCCTCTATGGCTCGGAGGTCTCTAGAAGCCAGAAAATGGGCCCATTTCGGCCTTTCCTGAAATCTGCGGAGGCCCTTTTTCACCCTCCTCAAGGTCTCCACACACGGCATGCACTTTATTGCCATCCAAACGGGGCCTGTCGGGACTTCCTGGAGGGGAGGGGTGGATGGGCCAGCCAGGAGTTGCAATTTGGAGGTCTCCAACTACCACAGACATCTTAGCTAGGGGCTTTCCTCCGAATACCCTGCAAAACTCCCAGCAGCCCACCCCTGGGTATAAGTCACTTTTTTTCAGTGCCGTAACTTCGAATGGTCAATGAATGAACTGTTGCAGTTCAAGGAGCTTTACTGTGGTGGCATGCACCCAGAAAGTGGGTAATGCAGTGACCTGAGTTAAATGTCTTGGCACAAACTCGATACTGTGGTAGTAGTAGCCTTGAGCAGGGGTGGGATTCTACCAGTTTGCCATCTATTTGCTAGAACCAGTTGTTTAACATTCTAAGCAGTTTGAAAAAACCGGTTTGGGAAGAGATTACTGGCCTAATCCTGTAAGGAAGGCAGGAAGGGAAACATCTGATGTTGCTCATAGAAAACTGAGCCTCTCCCTAACCTTTATTTACATTCTTGGCAGGACTAGACTTCCCGTCTCTGGAAATTTCTCTTGGAAGGTTTTTTTTTTTCCTCCTTTGCTGGTACTTTTGCTTGTGTGGAGTGACATTCAAAGTTACAATGGCACTGAAAAAAGTGACTTATGACCATTTTTTCACACTTACGGACTGTTGCAGCAACCCCACAGTTCATGACGAGGCCCAGGCAGGAGATACGTGCCTCGGATGTGAATGATATTGAGTTGCCACGCCCAGCAATCACATGGACCACAACGCCATACCTTACCAACTAAGCCAATGCCCACAGACCTGGCTTGTTTAAAAAAATTGAATCCCACCCCTGGCCTTGATAATTCTGAAAAAGCTCCCCTACCACACACAAGGGAAGTTGTCCACAGCTCTTTCAAAGACAAAGCCGAAGCCCCTCCAAGAACTCCCTGAATGTAAAAAAACTAAAAACATCATTCGTCAAACAGTTCACAAAATTGTCGCTACAACTCTTGCCTGTCAAATGGACTTCTTCAGCTTCAATCACTTGGGCAAACAACCGATACCAAACTCAAGGGTTAACCACTCCAAACTCAAAAATATGACGTTCAGTTGCAACAGAGTGGTCAATGCCTGGAATGCCCTACTGACTCCGTTGTTATGCTCACCCCTCACAGAATCGACCTCAACTCATCTACCGTGGACCTCACCCCATTCCAAGAGATCCTTAAAGGGGGGCATCATAAGTGCACCAGTATGCCTATTGTCCCTGTCTTACTGTCCCCATTTATCTTGTAATTATATATATATATATTTGTTTATATTCATACTTTATACTTGTTATCTTGTACATGTTTGACAAATGAACAAATAAATCAAATAAATAAATAAACAGTGCCTTGCAAGCTTAAATACGCTTTGTTGGACCATTTTGATGTGACCACAGAGCGGAGGCCTCACGGGAAAGCTGTCCCAGTGATGTGCGTCAGCTCCGCTTCCTCTCTCCCTTCCTTGCGGTGTCTGCCAGGCCTGCACAGCCTCTGGGTGGAGTAACAGTCAACATTACTCCGGCTCCACTAATTTACTGGAACTTCTTCTTGAAAGACTTTGCGGCTGTGATCTGATCCAAGGCCCAAGCCAGGAATACTTGGCTTAAAGTCCTTTTCCCCAATATAGGGGTATCCCACCGAAAGGAGAACGCAGAAACCTCAGACAGTTATCAGACAGCTGGTCAAAAACAATAAAAAGATGGCTTCCCCTTCGTGTTTTCCCGAGACAAGTCTCCCTGAGGGAATACGGTTGGCCTTCCAAGAAAACTGCCGATGAGCAAGGAAAAGGAACCACTCAGCAACAAACTGTACTGGACAAACGGAAACAGCTTGCTTCCCTGTCAAAGCCGGTGGCCTTGCTGTTGCCATGGAAACAGACTTGGAGCTGTGGGCTTTTGGCTGCTGACATTTCCAACTCTGGGCTCCCCTCGCCCCAGAAGGTTGTTCTTTGTTAAGTCCTCTGGCATCCTTACTTCTTTGATGAAATATATTTACATCGTATCTACATGTTTAGTCCTCGACTTACACAGTTTTCATTTAGACAAATCCTTTGGCGTTATGATGACACAGAAAAAAATGACTTAAAGGCCAGGTTCACAATCGGGCCGATGGATGCAAAATGTATTGTAAAAGGACATAGCTGGACGAGAAATGTTCCATCGTTGTCCTATTCTGGCTCTCCAAAAGTTGCCCCAAATTTGCATAAACAGAGCGGAACAACAACGGAAAGGATATGGACGGGGACGAGGACATTAGCGAAAGTGTTTAAGCGAATGCTCCACGGAAGCCCTAGCGGATGGAACGGATGACACATCCGCAGAGCTTCCGGCGAGCACATGTGTGAGGGACGCGCAGCGGGAAGGAGCGGAATGCCTAGCGGTGCCTAGCGGCATGCAAAGCATTCACTGCGCATTGCGGGGAGGATGCATTGAGTTCAGCCCCGTGTATGTAAAGGAGCCAGCTCGCAAGCAGGTCACCATTCAGAGGAAAAGACCTGCTGCCAGACACTCTCCAGCAACAACCATGGGGAAGGAAGAGGAGCCTGTGCCTTTATCCTTGCCAGCCCGGGCAAGAAGGGACAGGGCCACCATCCCACCCCCTGGCGCTGACTCTGCTTCTGCTGGAGCTTCTGCTTGCTGGGCTGGACTCTGCTGGGTGCTGGTGCTTCTGCTGGGTGCTGCTCCTGGTTGCTGGTTGCTTCTCTGGTGCTTACTCTGCTGGTCTGCTCTGGTCCTGCTGATGCTGCTGGTGCTGCTGGTCCTGCTGGTGCCGCTGGTGCTGCTGCTGCTGTTGCTGCTGCTGTGGTGGTGGTATGTGGACCAGCCCTAGAACCTTCAAAGCCCTACTGTGAAGGCCAGAAGGCCCTGCCAGAGGGAGGAAGAGGCAATCGTGCGATACGGAGAGGAGAACAGTACTCCATTGAAGAGGGAACATGAGGAGATGTGCTTTCAAATGGCTGAGGCGAGAATGAGTACCTCTGGCGTGAAGGGACACAGGCTCTATTCGAGACAGCCAAGCGAAGCAGGCGGCTTGGAGAGAGAAGGCAGAGAGCCTGGCTACACTTCAAGGTCTCATGGGGTGGTGGGAAGCACATGCACACCTGGTATGGGAAGCTGTACCTTCAAAAAGTCTGGCCAGGCAGCGGTAACAAGCTCCCGACTGGGAGACCTATCTGTGATGGCCAAGTGCAGCTTCTTGGAGGGTGAGGGTCCGCCACAAGGAGCAGCCCCTCTGTCTACCCTCACTCTCAGGAAGCCACAGAGAGCCAGTCCTCTTCTGGCCAAAGAGTCAGCTTTCTGTGTCCAGGCAGGTATTCTTTTGGATGCGCCCCACGACGGAGACCCCCCCCGACAGCTTGCACTCCCCGTGGCGGAGTGCGTGGAGGGACCCCTGCGCAGTTGGAGCAACGAGGAGGCCACTGCCACCAGAGACCAACCCAACCCAGCTCTCTTGCGAGCTTCCTCACATACCATCCCCTGTTGTCCTCTCAGGAGCCAGGCCACCCCAATGGTGCCTCAGGACAGCACTCAGCCACCTGCCACCTCCACAGCACCTGGGAACCCTTTCACCCTGAGACTATGGGGCATGCCTTCAGAGTGACGAGAATGAGTGCCCAGAGACTGGGTTTGCTACCTGTTGACTTTACTTCCTTTGCTTGGGACATTTTTTCTTGGGGTCACTTTATGCTTTTAACCACCGTTTTGTTATTAATAAAGGTTATCTTTGCTTCACACACCTTGATTTTCAGTTCTTTACGTTAAAATTAAGTCTGTGGAAACTTTTAGAAATTCGTTTAAGGGCCTTTTCATGCTTGTGGGATGGGTAAGGATAGCAGTGGGATGGGCAGATACCTGTGGGATGAGTAATGCTGTGGGATAGATAAGCCTCCAGTGCAAAGCATAGTGGGACTGTTTGGTCCACCCCCCCCCCTCCCTCCCAGGTGCCACCACTGATGGGCCCTTATTATCATTAATAATTTAATCATTGATCAACAATTTCAACACAACACAACTCTTTATAAATGCCCTGCTACATTTGTAGGGCCATCAACATACATGGCACAATCTCATCAATGTGATGAGACAGGCTCAAGGAAAGCATCCATTAAGCAATCTACCATCCTGTCTTGGCCACTCACTGCTCCAGCTGGGGAATTGCACCAGGTGTTTCAGGAGTTGCGGCTGCTTCTTCCTTTCACGTGAGCTCTGTTTGCGGGCCTGGCACATTCCACAGTGTCTATAGGTTTCGCCCTTGCCTCCATTCACCAGGCTCATGTCCCATTTGCCTTGTTGGTGTCACAACCTTGTTCTGCACACTGGTAGCGGTTCCCGTGCGCATGAGATTGTGCAGGATGCAGCAAGCTTCCATGATGTTCCTCATGGTCTTCTGGGTGATGCTGCATGGTGGTGAGAAGTACCTGGAACCTGTTTGCCAGGATGCCAAAGGCGTTCTTCCACCACCCGTCTTGCCTTGGACAGCCTGTTAGCTTAAGATTCTCTCTTCACGGGTGAGGCATCTGGAAGTGTAGGGCTTCATGAGGTAGGTTCTGAGGGAGAAGTGCGTCTTCACCCATGCCATGAAGTAGGGCACTGTTTGTGTGGTCGTTGGGCAGGGGTCTGGATCTGGAAGACCACATGATGAGGTTGCGTTCCAGCCCCTCCTTGAAGGTCAACTGGCGTTATATACCTGGGCACTCTGAAGCTGACCCGTTGGCTGAAGCATTGATGCTACATGAACTTGTAGTCAGTATCGACCATGGCGAAGAGGAGCTGTGAAGAAGCCCTTGTAGTTGAAATTAAGTGGACCCTGAGTCTGGCGTGGAGCTTTGCAGGCCACGTGCTTCCATCTATGGCCTCCAACGGTCTGTGTGGAAGTCCACTTCTGATACCACTGTTCTGCAACTTTCTTCCAGCCTTCTCAGTGGAAGCGGGCACTGGAGGAGCTCCTCCAGGTATTTCTTCGATGATTGGCCTGCACCCACTTCTCTGACCACAATGCTTGATTGGTGTTGTGTGGCACCCTCCAGGCATACTGCATGTTCCTGTACGTGGTCCCTTGAGGCCAGGCTGCACAGAGTTCAACCAGGGATCCAGGCTGGCCGGCGTTGGTGGTTCCTTGGTCAACCTGGGTCTCAGGCCGTCCACACTTCGTTCAAACATGGCTGGTGACATCCTCATGAAGTTCTTGGAATGCACGGTTGTCTTCGTTTCCTTTCAGCTCCACCATCAGGCTTGTTCATACAGTCCGTACTCGGCTCTTCTTGTGATCCATCTACCGGACCAGATACTTTCTGGACACCTCCTTTTCTTCCCATAGAACAGGTGAAAGAAGCCTGTAGAGGCTTCGCACTGCTTGGTAGAATGATGGCGGCTACCCAAAAGGAGATGTTGGCAACGATCCATGATCGGAGATGACTGGATGCTGTGGAAGAGTCAAGAGCAAGGCTGACGAGGTCTTTGCACAGCAGGCTCTGGACTGCGAAAGTGAGACCAGGTGATTTCCTCCCCCGTTTATAGGGAAAATATCCGTTTTTCTGCTAGGTATCCTTCTGCATCTCTTGACAATCCTCCAGACATCCTAAAATCTGAAATACGTCCCCTAACGAACGTTTTTTTCTATTTTAATGGTTTATATGCAAGCTGCATCTGCTTTCATCCTTTCTATGTCCGATGCTACTTATGCTGCGTGTCCGTTCCACGTCATTTCGCTTCCTCCCATCTCAAGCCCTGTGTCCGTTTTCCACTAGAGCGGATGCTGAGTTGTGGATGCGCAGCGATGCATAGCGGATATTAGCAGACGCGTACGGATACAACGGATGTATAACGGATGTCTTCCCCATATGTGTAGCGGATGTAGAACAGACGCATTGGATACTTTTATCTGCTCAAAAAGTTTGGCAGCTCAAACTTTTTGAGTGGATGAAATCTTGTAGATGGATGCTGGACGAATAGAGGTATTTGAAAAAGTACTGCAGTGAGTAGTACAGAACGGATGCATCGCGCTTAACCAACGGATGGCAAGTGTTTCTCTCCGTTTTACATCCCCTTTCCATCCGTTGGTACAGTATGACATGGGCTTTATTTTAACTGTTTTCCACAGTTACGACTGTTGCATCGTCACATGACCATGGTTCACATGACCACAATTCAGACAGCTTGCCAATTGACTCATATTGATGACAGTCGCAGTGTCCCGGGGGTCATGTGATCTCTTTTTGCAGCCTTTGGATGAGCAAAGTCAACGGGGAAACCAAATTTGCTTAACCATGGTGCTACTAACTTAACAACTGCAGTGATTCACTTACAGCTGCGGCAAGAAAGGTCATAAATTGGGGCAAAAGTATTCAACAAAGGTCTCATTTAGCAACATAAATTTGACATTGAGGCCACTTGGAGGTTTGTCTGTGTTCTCAGGAAGTTGATCTTCTCAGGAAGATCACCTGAGTAGTGAAAATGCAGAATTAAACTTCTAAGTGGCCTCAGTGACTTTCTAAAAAGAATGCAAATGACCAGCTGTCTGCAAGGAGTATAAATCCATCCATTCCCCACCATCCAGCCAGATCTCAAGAAGCTTCTTGGATGAGAAGTGAAACTTCCTCAAGGAAAGTCCAGTTGCCTCTTGTAAAAGGACCTTTGGGACAAGAGGTAGGAGAGTAAATGAAAAAGCTGCTTGATACCAAACTCCTGAGGATCCATTCAAATTGTAGCAGGATATAAATTCAATACATCAAAGAATTGCATTCAAAGAAGTGTATAGAGCAGAGTTTTTCAATCTTTGCAGCTTTAAGACATGTGGACTCCAACTCCCAGAATCCCCTAGCCAGCTTTTAAACAGACCACATCGGTAGAGGCAGAAATAAAAACTGTTTGTGTAGTCACTAAGATAGATAATCTGGATAGGATCCAAAACGGAGTGACCGGTATGAAAAGAAGGCTATTGAGGCTGTTATGAAGGTTATAAAGAAAGAACGAATGAAAAATCAAATTGCAAAATAAATACATGATGGAAGAATGAAGGGCTCAGCAGGGATGGAAATAAGCTTGAGAACATCTTGAGTATATGAAGCAGAAAAAGAGAGAGGGGTGCTAAGCTTAAAAAGCAAAAGGCGAGTTATGAAGTCACAAATGGAATGCAGTTGAACTTTGAAGAACAGATAGGTAGGAATAGTTGAGTGAATTAAATGGGCATATATCGGTTTAATTAGGTTTTGTTGGAGTGTGATTCTGAGAAGGAGCTGACAGGGAGTGGGAGTGTGGCTCCAGTGGCTGTGGAAGAAATGGAGGAAGAGCACAGTCTGGCTGAGCATGCAGAGGAAGACCCAGGGCCACCCCCTCTTCATCCTAGGGCAAGCAGGGAAGAACGAAGAAGGGAGCAACGTGGCTTATGGGAGAGGAAAAGGCCCTGATCCCTTTTATTAGTTGTAGCTGGGAGAACAGGATATAAGTGGGGC
Source organism: Laticauda laticaudata (assembly GCA_004320025.1). Taxonomy (NCBI): domain Eukaryota; kingdom Metazoa; phylum Chordata; class Lepidosauria; order Squamata; family Elapidae; genus Laticauda; species Laticauda laticaudata. Next base: position 13,220 of record BHFT01055999.1, read on the forward strand.
ATTTTAAATAGCTCTTTGATGGAAGCAAAGCGTGCATTATCTTGGTCGAGGTTTATCTGGGTTTTGGCGTTCTCCCAACTGTGGTTGCTGCATTGTCTGTTGGAAGGCTGCAATTTATAATCCTAGCCTGCTGTGTTAATTACTTCAGTGTGGTTTGTGTTGGTTTTTTAAATTTCTAATTATCTTTATTGTTGGTTCGGACAGCATTTACTCTCTTCATAAACTGTTTTTGGAAGAGTTTGATATCAAGCCAGATAATTGGACATTGGGGCCCAAGTTGGAGGCATTAAAGGGAATTTATTCTACTTTTGTGATGGTATTATTTTTGTGTCATGCCCCGGGTCATCACAGGTTTCTTCTTCTTTGTCTTATCTCTGGCTTTGTTTTCTTCAGCTTTAGCTTCAGAATCAGAATAGAGCTGGAAGGAACCCTTGAGGTCTTCTAGTGCAGCCTCCTGCTCAAGCAGGAGACCCTCTACCATTTCATACATGTGGCTGTCCAGTCTCTTCTTAAAAATCTCCAGTGCTGAAGCACCAACAACTTATGATCGATAGTGATTTATGATCCTTTTTTCACATTTACGATCGTCGCAGCATCCCCCTGGTCGCACATGTAATGCTTTTCTCCATAAGCAGATATCATCCAGCCAGAAATGTGTGCAGCTATCAAGGTTTAACCCCAAACTTGAAGAAATCACTTTTGGAAGAGTGAATCCTACCAGTGGAATTGGAAGATCTCTACAGAGCCTGTCAGCTTCGAATGCACCTCACAGCAAGTCAGCTGGCAATGGAAAATATCACCTTAGCTCTGTTGACACAGGATCTGTATTGCTGCTTGTGTGCTAGCCGATGGTGTTGAAGGCTGCTTTAGAATGACTCAGCAGAGCGGTGAGCTGCAGGATGGATTCTGAAGCAACTGCAGGGCTGGAAATGGCTTTTTTCATGTGTTGATGTGATGCATATTCTTGGGGGGGGGCATGTATAGGTGGTAATTAAGCATTGAGTTAAGATATGGTGAAGGTGGCACCAGGTGGGGATCAGTTAGTGAGGTTCGGAATAGTTTAGGGATGTAGACATGTTATAGAGTTAATAACATTTAGAGATAATAGGTTAGGCGTGGCCAGAACTAGAACTGTGTATAGGCCTGGGTGTGGTGGGGTATGTCTCAGGATAATGGTAATAAAAGGAAAGACAGCAAACTCAAACCCAACGCTAGCCATGCCTGGCTTTTAGCTATTCTTGCCTGATTAGAGTATTTGTTGTTTGCTGAGATGTTGAATCAACCATCATTGTCCTAAAGAGGAGCTGGAGTTTGGATTCATTTAAAGACAAATCTTCAATGCTCAAGGACTGGCTGAGAGTCACCTTGAAACCCCTGGCTTAGCATGTAATATGAGACATCCTCAAGAGAACCTCTCCATATGATTTTCATTCTGAGGTATTCCTCTTCCACCTTTCCATCAGGGACCCTCGAGGGCTTCATGATCTTTTCACAACAATCCTGTAAGGTAGGCTAGGAGAAAAAGACTGACTAGCCCAAGGTTATCACATGCTGGAAATTCTGTTTATATAAAGCACCACACAGAGCAAACAGAGTACCATCACCATGTGCTTTACTGCTCAGCTATATAATTGTAATAGGAAGCAGGAAACTCTACTTAAAACAGCATAGAATATATTCTCCAGAGCACTTGAAGGCAGGATAAGAAGCAATGAATGGAAACTAATGAAGGAGAGAAGCAACCTAGAACTAAGAAGAAATTCCCTGACAGAACAATTAACCAGTGGAACGACTTGCCTCTAGAAGTTATGAATGCTCCAACATTGGAAGTTTTAAAGAAGAGATTGGGTAACTATTTGTCTGAAATGGTATAGGGTTTCCTGCCTGAGCAGGTGACTGGACTAGAAGACTTCCAAGTTCCCTTCCAACTCTTATTCTGTTCTGTTATTTTTGTGTGAACTAAGGAGGAACCTCTATTTTTTTCAAAATATTTTCTTGGCCTGGGTTCAAGTCCCTCTTATCTGACCATTGGCTTGATCTTCCTCCTGATCTTCAAGGCCATTCCTTCTTCTCTCTACCCCTTTGACCATACAATTCTCTGCATTAAAAATATAAACTAGGAATCAAGAACAAAGAATAGTGTGTCCCTTGGCATGTCTAAAGTACTACTATTCAAAGACTAACCAAGGTAAATGGGAAGTTTACAGAGTTTTCAAAAGCAAGAAGAACAGGCTTAAATGTTGGCTCCTTCTTAAACTCTGGGTTCCATGCTGCTTTGTCAAGATCCCCACTGCTCCCCCTCCCCAATTCTAATGCCTCCTTCCCTTTACAGCCTGCCAGTGAACTTTCCTTTTCTCACACTCTTGTTTTCTTGCTCGCCTTTTCCCTAAAGGCCCGTAGACATATTTTTATCCATGACCTCAGCTCCTGTTGTATATTCCTGGGATCTGGAGCAGGAGAAAGCATTCTGGGTCCAATTGTCAAGATTCCAGTTGGATCTGCATCTCTGTTGAAGAGGAGAGAACAACATCAATGCATCGGCTGAGCGCGGGAAGTCTGGAGAACCTACCCAAAGTGAGATTAGCATATGGTCGGAGGCTCCATACGATGCCTTTGGAAACCCCTCCGGGTTTGGAGAAGAGAAATTGGAAAGTTGGATGCTTGAGTTCCCTTGAAGTTGGTAATGAAGAGTTAAGAACATTCAAGAGGGACAGAAATGCAGAATGAAAGGAGGTTATTATTCAAGATTTTATTTCCAGAGATTGCTTTTCCAAATTTGTTTCCTTGGGCTTTGCATCACTTCAACCCCCTCCCTGCTAATAATTATCATTGGCCCACTAATAGTACCTTCCCTTTCTCCAGTTTATAAGACAGGAGACAGGAGACCACTGGTTCATAGGCCCCCCAAATTTATGGGTTGACACCTTTCCCTGGCCAAAGCAAACACCCTGTTCTTTCAAGGGCAATTTTTGGAAAGGCTGCCACTGAGGACACAGGAATCCTTTCTCCATCCTCACTTGGGTCTTTCTTTTCCTCACCCTGCAGACAGCCAAACTGGAGACCCAGCCGGGCCCACTCTGGCCTGAATGGGCCCATAGGAAAATGCAAACTTGGCTTCTGCCAATGCCAGGTGTCCAATTTATTTTCCAAATGGCACAGTGCTGGGATCTTGCAAAGTATTCTGTCTAGGTGAGGGGAACAAGGAAGGAACTCACAACGTCTACCAAGAAAGTGCCTTTAGGAAAATAACTTTTGATTAAAAAAAATGGCCAGTGCAGGTATTGCTTGACTTATGACCGCAATTGGGCTCAAAATTTCTATTGCTAAATGACACATTCATTAAGGGAGTTTTTTTGTCATTTTTACAACCTTTCTTGCCACAGTTGGCAAGAGAATCCTTGCAGTCGTTAAGTTAACAACATGGTTGTAAAGTGAATCTGGCTTCTGTTACATATTAACATTCTTGTAATACCCTAACCTGATTGGCTGAAACGAACTACACTGTGATTGGCTGAGACGCATGACGGTGATTGGCTAGTAAGGAATCTCCCGTGATTGGACAAACTGATCGCGGGAGATTCAGAAAGCTGTCATTGGGTAAGATCCGCCGGCTCGCTCTATAAGAAGAGCTGCCGCAGCTTGCTAAAGGCTACACAGATCTATACCTTGAATAAAGAGCTGAAGTTACGCTGGTCTCCTGTCTCCTGATTTCCCGCGCTTCTACACTGGTGACGAAGTGGGAATTACTGAGACAAAGAGACCAGTCGGGCACGTCGCGAGCACCGGCTGACGCAACCAACAAGGTGGCCGGCAGCAACTCTCCACCCTGCACCATTCGGACCAGGCAACCGAGGACTGGGAATCTTACATCGATAGATTCCTTCATCTTCCTCGAGAGCAACAATATCTCAAGGATGCAAACGGACCACCGGAAAGAGATGCTGTGCTTATTCCTGACCCGATTGGAGGACCAGCCGTATTCAAGATGGCCAAAGCGTTGGCCAAGCCAGAGGACATGAAGGACTTGGCCAGATCTAGATTTGACTTACTTCGGAACCACTATGCCCCAGCCATGCCAAACCTGATCCAGGCGACACGAATTCTACCATCGGATCACAAGGAAGGACGAGAAGCATCGGGGATTTCATGGCAGCATCGAGGAACATTAGAGGTGACTGTGGCTTTTCAGACATGGATGAGGCTCTGAGGGACCGTGTGGTTCTCGGTCTCAGAGACCCCATGCTCCAGAGAGGCTAATGGCTCGGGCAGGATATTACAGTTACGAAGCCATTGCTGAAAGCACGCAGCTGAAGCCACAAAGAAATCAGCAGCCAAGATGCGACAAATGAACGCAAGGGACTGGCCAACAGACATCGGAGAACGCAACCATCTCCCGAAAACACGGAACTGAAACTGGTCACAAAGCACCACGGCCGCACCACGAGGACATCAATCTATCACCCAACACCGATGCTATGAGGAAGAGGAGATCCACAGATTGCAAGCAGAGCGAGACCGGCAGAGAAGTCGTAAGTTGGGCTTCCAGTTCGCGGTTGCGCGCGGCGACCACCCCCGTTCTAAGTGCCGGTTTTTAGACGCCATTTGCCGTTACTGGTGAAAAACAGGGGCAATATCACCAAAGGTCGCTGAAACAAACGGAACTCCAGCCAAGACAACGCGACAATATGCCTCCCAGAAACTGAGACAGATTCACAGAGAACATGGAACTGCGCAAACTGAAGCAAGTGGCTCAGCGAGCGACAGACGATGGGAAGAAACCCATCAAACGGTCACAATCAGCCATTCAGACAACATCGAGATGCAAGAAAAGTACACGTGCAGGTCAGCATTGAAGGCAGGCTGTGCAGAATGGAGGTGGACTCCAATTCATACCTCTTCCATGGTGTCCTGGGACACAATTAAGAGTTAGTGCCAGCTTATAGAAACAAGAGCTGGAGAACCAGAGACTCACCATTAAAGACTATCAGGGGAACAGAATCCCAGTAATAGGAATTGGACACTTCCATGTAACCTTCAAAAGGCATGGAAAAAGTACTTCCACTCACAAACTGTCGACAGAGACCGCCCAAGCCTGCTGGGTCTGGAATGGTTCGCGCCATTGGGGATCGAAGTGATTGGGCATCACCATGTCGAGGAGAACAGACTGGGAAGAGGAGCTGATGAAGGAATTCCAAGAAGTGTTCAGACGGAGAATTAGCAGACGTACCGGGGGTCCCCAATATCATTTAGATTGAACCCCAATATTGCCCCAACCATCTCACACCAAGACCAAGTTCCATTGCCCTCAAACCACAAAATAGATGATACAATTAAATAAGACTCCATCGCACAAGGGGGTCTGGAACCAACAATAGATCATGGCACACATGGGAGAGCCCCAATAGTCCACCCCCATCAAACCAGATGGTCCGTCGAGAATTTGTGGGGAATATATAGCGACCATTTACAATGCATGCAACAAAGTGCCATCAACCAGTCCGGTTGTACCAGCACCTTACCTACATTTCTCACTTGGGGAGGAAAGTCTTTGCGAAGCTTCGAATTATGGTGGCAAACGCATATCAACAACTGCGCATCGATGCCGAGAGCTGCAGAAAGCGCAAAACTATTGCTGACCCACAGGGGGGCTTTCCGGTGCTAAAAAGGTCCAAACTCAGAGTCAGCTGTGACACCAGGGGTGCTTGCTAGCAGTTAATGGAACGGTTACTCCAAAGAATTAAGGGCAGTCGTGCCATAATTTTGCATGACGTGTTGACGGTGGGCGGCCAAAGACAACAAAGACCATTTGCAGAAGCCGACTGCAGAGGAAGTCCTACAAAAAATTTAAAAATGCAGGACTTAAAGTTAAAAAAAGAAAAGCCCAGTTATGCCACGAAAGGTTGAGTTCTGGATATCTGGTGGACAAAGACGGAATCCACGCCTACCACAAAAAAAATAAAAGCAATAAAGGAAGCCCCGGGCACCTCAAAATAAGCAGCAGAATTACAAGCCCTTTCTGGACTATCAATTTCTACAACATGTCTTTTTGCACAGAAGCAACAACAGTGGAACCTCTGCATAGGTTGATCGACAAGACACGTCCGTGTTGGTCCTGCGGGCAATGGGAAGAGGCGCACCTTCCGGAACAAAAAATCTCCTCCACATCACAATCAGCTCTCTCATCCAGTACAGCAAGACCCTACCACTAACGTAACCTCGAGACGCCTCTCCATTTGCATCAGAGCTATACTAACGCATACCCTGCCGGACGGGAGAGAAGCAGCTGATTGCTTACTTTCTCAAAAACACACTATCAAAGGCAGAAAGAAATTACAGCCAGCTCTGACAAGGAGGCCTTGCAGCAGTACCAGCGTGAAGCGTTCATGAGTACTTATACGGTAGGAGGCTTCACCCCTCATCACCAACCATAAACCCACTACTGGGATCCAGGTGGGAAACAAGGCCACCCCCAACATCTGTCTCCCCGGATGACAAGGTGGTCTGAGTTCTTGCCGCCAGTATATCTAGGGCCACTAACACATCGCCCAGGGAAATTGCATCTCGCATGCCGACGCAGCTAAGCGTGCCCCTTAACAGATTTACGAAAGATGACGCCTGTACCCCACCACATCCACCTGCCAAATAGAGACATTGCCCACCTACCAACAACCGCGTCAGACATGCGAAGAGAACAAGCAGAAAGACAACAAACTGGCCGCCGAGTTTTTTGAACTGGGTGGTAAAAGGGTGCTGGAAAAGAAGAAGCAGTGGACTCAGTTTAAACCCTCCAAAAACTGCGCAAACTGAACTTATCCTCCAAAAGGGATGTATACTTGGACGATAGTAGTGTAGTTTCCAAGACAGCTTACAATAAAAAAAATTACACATTGTTGCATGAGGGACTACCCCGGGCATTGTGAAATGAAATCCCTAGCCAGAAGCTAACGTATGGTGGCCACGGGATAGACAGAACATTGAACCTGGTGGCTACATGTGCTGCAAATGTCAGAGCAATCCAGACAAACCTGCCCGAAAGCACCAACCCCCAGTGGGAAACACCAAGGGGCCCTGGTCAAGGGTCCATAATAGACTTTGCGGGACCCACGAATGGGCACACTTTCTTGATCACATTAGACGCTTACTCCAACTGGTTGGAGGTAAGCCTAATGCGATCTACCACGATGGAGGCGGTTACAAAAACAACTAAAACAGACTTTTTGCCACCCACAGCCTGCCTGACTTGATAGTATCTGACAACGGGCCGCAATTTACAACATTTGTATTCGAGCAATTCCTTGCAGAACGGGATCCAACACGCATTGACAGTGCCCCGTTCTCCAGTGGCGAACGGTGGGCGGAACGAATGGTCAGATACACCAAAGATGCTTTATGGTAATAAACATACACGCAAAAAATAAATACACTACTAACAAACAGCACTAACACCAAGTGCCAAAACCAATAAAAGCCCGGCAGAACTCCTGATGGGAAGAAAACTCTGATCCCATCGAGACAGACTTCACCCGATTTACAATCCAGAAAAACAACCAGACTCATTCAGCTGTACTGGGCATTTAATCCAGGAGACACAATCTACGCTAAAAAATTTTCAGGGGACCCACTATGGGTACCTGCTACAATAACCCAAGTAACAGGTGCCGCGGTCGTACCAGCTGGAAACAGAGGATGGAAGAAAACTGGAAACGGCATGTCGACCAAATACGATCAAGAATAATTTTAAACAGCACCAAAAACCCACAAAACTCACAAACAGACTCTAATAAAAAAACTACGAGGTGGGGCAAAAACCCCAAACAATCATCAAAAAGAAAGAGAAAATACGACTACGAGGGAGATAATGAAAAGACAGCGAACGGCCCTTAATCCAACGGCAAACGAACCAGACAATACAAACACCACTTAATTAAAGAAGAAAACAAACTAATATCACCAAGAATGAAGGCAGCCAAAGTGGTACCAGAGGAAGATGACCCACTTCGGAACCCTCACCTGGAAGGAACAGTCAAGCCAGCCTCAACAGCCTGGAAAGACCAGCCAGGAACAAAGAAGCCGACAATCTTGACCGAACCCAGTAGACCCGGGTGGGAAGTTGTGGCAAAGGCCTGATTCACCCTTGCCAGGCGGTTCCATGGAGAAGAGCAGGAGCAACGAAGATCCCTCCGAACTGGCTGAAGACCACGCAGCAACTGAACTGCGCAGGTTCAAGTAGACAAGTAAAAAGCCTGCCTACCAACGCGACTACGTCATGAGAATGGACCATACCAAGAGGGGAGGGGTGTTACATATTAACATTCTTGTAATACCCTAACCTGATTGACTGAAACGAACTACACTGTGATTGGTAGTAAGGAATCTCCCGTGATTGGACGACCCAATTGTGGAGATTCAGAAAGCTGTCATTGGTAAGAGCCGCCGGCTAGCTGTATAAGAAGAGCTGCTGGCAGCTCTCTAAGGGCTACCAGATCTATACCTTGAATAAAGAGCTGAAGTTACCTGGTCTCCTGTCTCCTGATTTCCTGCGCTTCTACAGCTTCCCCAATGACATTGCTGGTCAGAAGGTCACAAAAGGTGACCCCAGGACACTGTGACCATCATAAATACGGCAAAGCATCTGAATTTTGATCATGTGACCATGGAGATGTCGCAAGTTTCTTTTTTCCTCATGCTGTTGTAACTTCAAAGGGTCACTAAATGAACTGTTGTACATCAAGAACTACCTGTAGTTTTATCTTGGCTGATTGTTCAAGAACATCAATTCTCTTCAGTAATCCATTGAAGCGATTGGGAAAGGCTATGGGAAGGGGACTAGATGGGCAGGGGGATTTTGATGACCCAGGTTGGGATACAAGACAAACACAGTCACAGGAAACTTTGCTTCCAAGCTCTGAATATTCTTGACAGAAGTCAAAAAACTCCCACACAAACAGTTACAAGAAGAAGGAAAAAAGCAACACAAACCAGGTAACGTAAGGACTGGAGGACTTCCACAGATAACAAACACTGGGAAGGATGCCAAACTCAGAGAGGAACCATAAACTAGAGATATTTCCACACTTTGTTTCCAGTGTTTGCCCGTACGCAAGTCCGTCCTCTTATTCAGTTGTCACAGCTACAGCCCATGAAGAGGATCAAGGCCCTCTCCTCCCGAGTAGACCATGTCTCTCCCTTATCCTCTCCTCCCTGCATGCCCTAGGATGGAGAGGGGATGGGTCTGGGTCCTCCTCTGACTGCTCAGCCAGCCTCTGTCCTTCCCCAGCCTCCTCCACAACCTCCAGAACTACACTTCCACTGCCTGTCGGCTGTTCCTCCTCTCCCTCAGAGTCAGTTTCCACCAGGGGCATGACAAGGACCCACTAATGTCTTTCCCCCACTAATTATTATTTCAGGGGCCTGCAAATATAGAGGGAAGAGCAAATGGTCTTGAAGGAGAGAAGGGAGAACCACTGTGCAACCAATGGTAACAGAAGAGAATCTTGAGTCAAGAAAGGAACTTGAGCAAATATTTCAGACGAGGCCCTTCCTCGTTCACATGAAGATAAAGTGAAGGAGGAGGAGAAACACATTCAGACTTGCAAGAGTGTTTTACAATAGCTGTTACAATAAAAATAATCCTGACCAGTGGTGGGATTCAAACATTTTTTACTACAGGTTCTGTGGGCATGGCTTGGTGGGTGTGGTGTGGCTTGGTGGGCGTGGCTTGGGCATGGCAGGGGAAGTAGACTGTAAAATCTCCATTCTCTCCCCATTTCTAGGGGAAAGATACTGCAAAATCTCCATTCCTTCCCCAACCCAACTAACCTGTTCTCCAGCTCCGTTCTCCTGTGCAGGGCAACAAAAGGAGACCCAGACAATCAGCTGGGAGGCAGAGAATAGATTGGGGCAGGGCCAGTTAGAGGTGATATTTGCCGGTTCTCCAAAGTACTCAAAATTTCCACTACCAGTTCTCCAGAACTGGTCAAAACCTGCTGACTACCACCTCTGATTCTGACCTACCTGGCATGGGTTTCTTGACCGGGTCTTCCTTGTAAGACCAATAGCAAATTTAGCTCACAGAAGAGGTCTAGGACAATTTGCCACAGCCATCTTGCTACAGCCATCTTATCACGGCCATCTCGCTGCAGCAGACATACCACACCACAACTCACCACAGACAATTCCATGTGGGATAACTCAGTGCAATAAATGTTATCCAGCACTGTTTCTTTTGGCATTGTTTCCATTTACAAAAATGGAAACAATGTCAAAGAAACAGTAACAGGAAATATTTATTGTCATGTTTCATTATGTATTCATCCAGTTTGGATCACGGCATTCCAAAAAAGATGTTGAGACTTTGGAAAAAGTGCAAAGAAGAGCAATTAAGATGATGAAAGGCCTGGAGACTGAAACCTATGAAGAACGGTTGCAAGAATCGGGTATGGCCAGTCTAGAGAAAAGAAGGAGTGGGGACATGATAGCAGTGTTCCAATATCTCAAGGGCTGCTACAAAGAAGAGGCAGTCAAGCTATTCTTCAAAGCACCTGAGGGCAGGACAAGAAGCAATGGTGGAAACTAATCAAGGAGAAAAGCAGGGGTGGGATTCTACCAGTTCGCACCTATTCGCTAGAACTGGTTGTTAACATTCTAAGCAGTTCGGAGAACCAGTTGTCAGAAGAAATTACTGGCCTTATCCTGTAAGGAAGGCAGGAAGGAAACATTCTGGTGTTGCTTTCAGAAACTGCCTCTCCATTAACCCTTATTACATTCTTGGCAGAACTAGACTTCCTGTCTCTGACACTTCTCTGGAGGTTTTTTACCTCCTTTGTTGGTTCTTTGCTTGTGTGGAGTGACTATTCAAAGTTACAATGCCACTGAAAAAAGTGACCTATGACCATTTTTCACACTTACGACTGTTGCAGCATCCCCACAGTCATGAGAGGCCAGGCAAGGAGATGTGTGCCTCGATGTGTGTGATATTGAGTTGGCCACGCCCAGCCAAAAACATGACCCCCAAGCCATGCCCACCATCTTCGCCATGCCCACAGAACCAGTTGTTAAAAATTTTGAATCCCACCCCTGGAGAGAAGCAACCTAGAACTAAGGATCATTTTCTGATTGTGAGAACAATTAATTAGTGGAACAACTTGCCTTCAGAAATTGCAAATGCTCCAACATTGGAAATCTTTAAGAAGAGATTGGAGCACCATTTGTCTCAAATGGTATAGAATTTCTTACCTGAGCAGGGAATTGGACTAGAACAGGACTGTGAAACTCCAGGCCCATGGGCCGGATGCATCACATGCAGTGGGTGGGATTCAATTTTTTTATTACTGGTTCTGTGGGCATTGCTTGGTGAGCATGGCAGGGGAAGGATACTGTAAAAGCTCCATTCCCTCCCCACACCTGGGGGAAGGTTACTGCAAAATCCCATTCCCTCCCCTCCCCACGAATCTGCTTTCCAGCCCCGTTCCCCTGTGCAAAGCAACAAAAGAAGACCTAGCTGATCAGCTGGGACTTGGGAGGCAGAGAATAGATGAGGGCAGGGTCAGTCAGAGGTGGTATTTGCTGGTTCTCCGAACTACTCAAAATGTCCGCTACAGGTTCTCCAGAACTAGTCAGAACCTGCTGAATGCCCCCTCTGGTCACATGCTGGCCATGCCCACCCCCAGTTTAGCAAAGGGGGAAAAAGTTGTGATGTATCATATGACGACAACGTGACGCTGTGAGTTTGACACCCCTGGAGTAGAATAACTCCAACTTTCCAACTGTGTTATTCTGTTCTATTCCGTTTCATTCCATTCCGTTCCATCCCATCCCATCCCATTCCATTCCATTCTACGCTATCCTATCCTACTCTACTCTACCCTACCCTACCCTACCCTACCCTACCCTACCCTATCCTAATCAGTGACATTCTGTCCTATTGTAGCTGTTAACATGAGGNTCCCATCCCATTCCATTCCATTCTACGCTATCCTATCCTACTCTACCCTACCCTACCCTACCCTATCCTAATCAGTGACATTCTGTCCTATTGTAGCTGTTAACATGAGGCCCGTATTCCATGAGATTGGTTTCTTACTCTAATCTATTGCAGTTGTGGAAACCCACCCAAACTGCAAGGTGATTTGCAGCACTAACAGGGTTGCTACCAGCAAGGAATTTGCAGAAGAAGTCAGCAATTCCTTTGGCCAATGTGCCTGCCGGGGCATGTCAATCCCAGCAGCTGCCAAAGGCCACAAGAGGAAAAATGGTAAAGCTGCATCTTGCCAACGTTTCTCTCCACTCCCAAATTCCCCCCCCCCCCCCAACTCAGGTCGGATAAAAAGCTCCTGCAGAGATTTGACATGCAGAAATGAAATGTAGCATCTGCTATCAAGAAAATAGACTTCTACCTCTTGTTTGACCCACATTCAATGCCAAGCCATGAATTTTAAAAGTAATGCTTCTGTCCTAACTAATCTTGGTCTGAATAGACAGCATTATAAATGAATTAAATGGGCATTTTTTTAAAAAAAGTCCCCCGTTGGGCTGGGCGGGAAGGAATTGACTGTTTGGCTCATATTATTTACATTGCTATAGTTATTCTGATGTCTCAAAAGTAACCACAACAAATATTCCTAAAATAACACTGTTTTTCCCCCTTGAGGTTTAATTTGAAATATAGCCAATGTTAATTTTTTCTGAGCCTTGTTTTGAATCTCCACCATGTATACATCTGCAAAAGCAGGGGTTTCTGCAGGGAAACACAAATTAAAATTATTTTAATTTTAAAAAGCAATTAAAATTATTTTAATTTCCAGTATTTGAGGAGATTCCCACCTTCACCCCCTTACCTACACTATGCCTCACAGCTGATTTTTTTGGCTGGTTTGAGGCCTTTTTCGGCCTCCCAGGCTGGTTTGAGGCCTTTTTCGGCCTCCCCTGTAAGGCTTTTCAAGATGAATTATAGGCCCATTTCATCACTTGTGGTATTACAGGAAGTGATGAAACAGGCCTATAATTCGTCCTGAAAAGCCTTGCAGAGGCTTTTTCCAAGTCTCTGGGAGGCCGAAAAAGGCCTCAAACCAAAAAAGCCAAAAAATCAGCTGTGAGGCACACAGCACAAATGGCTTTGTGTGCCACTTGTGGCACGCGTGCTACAGGTTCACCATCATTTCAGACAAGTGACTGTCCCAGTCACTTCTTAAAAACCTCCAGTAATGAAAGCACCTACCATGTCTTATGGCAAAGCTGTTCCATTGGTTAATTGTCCTCACTGTTAGAAAGTTTCTTGTTAATTCCAGGTTGTTTCTCTCCTTGATTAATTTCCATCCATTGTTTCTTGTCCTGCCCTCTGGTGCTTTAGAAAATAAATTGACCTCCTCCTCTTTGTGGCAGCCCCTCAAATGCTGGAATACCACTATCTTGTCCACCCTAGTTCTTCTTTTCTCTACACTAGCCAAAACCAAATCCTGCAACTGTTCCTCATATGTTTTGGTGTCCTCTCCAGGCTTTTAACCATCTCAGTTGCTCTTCTGTGTTCTTTTTTCCAAAAGCTTAACATCTTTTTGTAATGTAGTAACCTAAAGCGGATGCAGTATTCCAGGTGTGGTCTTACTAAGGCTTTATAAAGCGATACTAATACTTCACATGATTTTGATTCTATGCCTCTGTTCATACAACCAAGGATTGTATTAGCATTTTTTGGTTGCCGCCGCACACTGCTCACTCATATTTATGTGATCGCCCTCTAAGACTCCAAGGTTCCTCTCACAGTTATTGTTACAAGAAACAACGGATGGAAACTAATGAAGGAGAGAAGTAAAGAGCAATTTCCTGACAGAATAATTAACCGGTGGAATGGGTTGCCTTCAGACCTTGTGGGTGTTTCATCACTGAGGCTTTTAAGAAGAGACTGGACAGTCACTTGTCTCAAATTGTATACGTTCTCCTGCTTGAGCAGGGGTTGGACTAGAGGACCTCCAAGGCACCTTCCAGCATTATTCTGACTGAAATCACAGGCAACCTCCCCCAACCTGGTGCCCTCCCAATGTGTTGGACTCCAACTCCCATCAGCCTTGACCTTTACAACTCTTTGATTATGGGAATTGTATTACATTGGTATTGATTCAATTTATTGTAGTTGGTTGGATTTGAAATGCCAAACTAAGCTTTGCAATGGAAAGGAAGGGTGTTTAAAGAAAAGATTAGGGAAGGGAAGATTCAATGCTTTCCTTATGGGAAGGATCATCTTTAAAAGGGTGCAATTGGCAGGAATTCAGGAGAAAGAAAAGAAAACTACAGATCCTCAGGTTTGTGTAAATGTTTGAAGGGTCAAAGAGATAGGTTGCCAACGTCTCTGGAGAGCCTCAGGATCTACTAGATGCTCTCTGTCTCTCCCTCCTTCCCTCTTTCCCTCTCCACCTCTCTCCCATTTCCCTCTCTTTTACTGTTTTAAAAAAGGAAAGGAGAAGTGAAACATTGCTACCTTGTAATCTGGCAACATCTGACAAGAAACACAACCAGGTATGAGCTAATTTTATTTTTTTTGTGAAGCTGTATTAACAGCTTGTAGAGTTACGTTAACAACATTGTCTTTGGACAACGCTGGCTCCTTTGGCCAAGAAACGGAGTTGAGCAGTGCGCTTTAGAATTGGATACAACTGAACTATTTTTTTTAAAAAGGGAAAAGGTATAATTTCCCAAATATGAGTATTTGCTAACTGGGAGGGGTAAGAATTTTGTTTTAAAAAGTGTATCTTTCAAAATTCACCCTTCAGTGGCACATAAAGATGGGGCATATAATTTTGCAACAGAAACCTCACTATTAAGGGTCAGCTTCTGCATCTCCTCGGCTCCTTCCATCAAAGAGTCTACAGAGCCTCAATCACAGGGTTTGATTCAGAGGTTTGCAATCTGTGTCCGGTATACATTAACAGAGAAGCGGTTATTACAATCCAACGGCAGAATGGATGCCAGTGAGTGGGTGAATAGTGAAAGGCCCAGATTTCAGCACGAGAATATTGGCTGGCTTTGATGGCTCAGCTATATTTTGGCAGAAGACTTTCACGGATGAAGGCAAATCTACGTGTCCCTAGGATAATGATGCAAGATCGACAGAAGACTTCCACTTCATTTAGCCTCTCCTATACAGCTAGTCTTCAACTTATGACCACAACTGAGCCCAACATTTCTGTGGCTGAGTGAGAAATCTGTCAAGTGAGTCGTGTCCCATTTTGCGACTTTTCCTGCCATGTTTGTGAAGTGAATCCCTGCAGCAGTGGTGATAGGCTACTGGTTTGGACCAGTTCAACTGAACCGGAAGTAAAAAAACCCTATCCCACAATCAGCTGAGAGGAGAAAGAAGAGAAAAGCGCAAGGATAGGCCCTCCCACCTGTTCCTGCACTTTCCTCTTCTTTATCCTGTCAGCTGATTGACACTGCAGGCCTCATCTGGTGTGGGGAAAGCTCCGTGCATGTTAGGTGCACGCACATACATGCAGGATCACCAAACTGGTAGTGGAACAGGTAGGATCCCACTGCTGCCTTGCATTTGTTAAATTAGTCATACATTGCTAAGCAGGCCTTCCTTTTTACAAGCTTTGTGTCAAGGCTCCGGCAGTTACCCTCATTTAAATCATGAGTCTCGAGCCGAACTTCCAAAACTTAAAGATTTATTAGGAGTAAACATGCCGGCACTGCCTGGGTGTTGCCGACCCTGAGACACATCATTCATTGTTATCCTTGGCCCTGGTTTCCCCCCACCCCCTGGGTGTATCGTAATTCATATTCTCCAATGGGACACATCCAAAGCCAAGAGTCATCAATCATACTCTCCAGTTAGAATTTTGTGCGACAGAAACTTCAGTCACCTAGAAACTCTCTTTGAAAACATTTATGGAATGCAAGTTGCCTAATGCTCCCCCCTCCCTTTCTGTTGGCAACTCTAAAAAGACCATAGAAATATTTTATGAGTTGACACTTTGTATGCATCTCCTAAGCCCCAAATGTTGGCCCATACTATGCACAGGAAGTCAGCAGGTCCCTGTTCATTCCTCTGTGGAATTTCTTGAGGGAATGTCGGTGATGGTCCCATGGTCATAAGATGCTGCTGCTGCTGCTGCTGCTTCTGGTTTGATCTTAAGCTGAATCGTGGCTAGATTTTAAGATGAATTATGGAGCTGACCAGTTCAGAGCAATAACTAGGAAACACATTCCCTATCTTTCCTCTTCATCATTGGCTCCAGTGACTGTCCAACCATGAACATATGTTCCAGTCTTGTAAAGAATGCAGCCTGTCCTGTTGTCTTAAGCAATGGAATGACCTGGGAGGAGATGGAAGTGATAGAAGAACAGACTGGCTCTCTTCCATCCTTCTGCTCATCGTCCTCTTTTCTCTCTGTCCAAAACTTCTCTCTCTCTGTCTCTCCCTCTCCCCGTTCACCCCCCCCCCC
>BHFT01055999.1:29670-122124 GCA_004320025.1 Laticauda laticaudata
CCCCCCCCCCCCACATTCTCTCCCTCTTTCCAGTCAGTGATCTCATCCTTTTTCGGGTGGGGGGGAACATGATGGCCAACGCTGTTGGGGGTGAAAGAGTCTATAGAACAGAGGCCAGCAAGGGGTAAAGAGGAGGGTTACCAATGTCTGGGACAAGCCATAAAGAGTTCAGGTGAAGGTGGGAGTGGGGTTCAAGTCATGCTTTCGGAAGGCAAGGCATGGGATTGATCTTTAGGGGGCCAAAGAAGAAAGCTGGGTAGGTCTACCTCAGTGTTGATGTTGTGTGATCTTCAACTACCAGAATTCCCCAGGCAGCATGACAGACTTTCCCTAAGTCCACTGTTTTTGAACCCTGACAACTTTAAGATGTTTGGACTTCTACTTGCTGGCTGGAAAAAGCTGGGAATTGGAAGTCCATGCATCTTCCAAGCTGCCAAGATTGAGAAACCCTGCTGCAGGAAGACGTATTTTCACAAAAATCTGGCAGTACTAAATCCTTGTAATCCCCAGTCTTCTTCCAAATTTCAGAAATCATATGCTTTGATGAACCATGCCCTATCTGTGTTTATAACCACACAAACACCTGAAGGCAGAAGAAGGAGCAATGGATGGAAACTAATCAAGGATAGAACCAAATCTAGAACTAAGGAGACATTTCCTGACAGGGAAAACAACTAATCGGTAGAGTGGCTTGTCTTCAGAAGTTGTGAATGCTCCAACACTGGAAGTTTTTAAGAAAAGATTGGAGAACCCTTTGTCTGAAATGGTGTAGGGTTTCCTGCCTGAGTAGCAGTTGGACTACAAGGTCCCTTCTACCTTTCTTATTCTGTTAAATACCTTGGCTTCACCTGAACCTGGAATTCATTTAGACTTATTGGATTATTTCTTCTCAATTATTTTTCTGAATGGGCCCATATGTGGATCTTCTGAATATGCTTGTGTATACGTGTGTGTGGGAGGAATTGTTTGGTTATTCAGTCACTAAATAAGAGGTGGTATTCAGCAGGTTCTGACCAGTTCTGGAGAACCGGTAGCAGACATTTTGAGTAGTTCGGAGAAGCGGTAGTGGAAATTTTGAGTAGTTTGGAATACCATCTCTGACTGGCCCCACCCACATCTACTGTCTGCCTCTCGAGTCCCAGCTGATCGACTGGGTCTTCTTTTGTTGCCCTGCACAAGAGAACAGAGCTGGAAAGCAGGTTAGTGAGGTGGGCAGGGAATAGGGATTTTGCAATATCCTTCTCCTGGAGTGAGGTGAGAATGGAGATGTGACAGCATCCTTCCCTTGCCATGCCCACCAAGCCATGCCCATCAAGCCACACCCACAGAACCAGTAGTAATTTTTTTTGAATCCCATCACTGACTATATCATGTTCAACTCTTTGTGACCTCATAGCACACCTGATCCTCCTATCTTCTCCTATCTCCCAGATCAGCAAGGCTGGCTGGTGAATTCTGGGAGTTGAAGTCCACAAGTCTTAAAGTTGCCAAGTTTGAAGAACTCTGTCTTTCAAATTCATGTTCATTGCTTTGCATTAATGACCCTATATAACCATATCATCCTCTGCCTTTCCTATCTCTTTTTGCCTTCATTTTTTCCCAATATCTTTCCCAATGAGACTTCTCATTTGTTGGCCAAAGCATTTGACCTTCAGCTTCAGGATCTGTCCTTCCAAAGAGCAATCAGGGTTGATTTTTTTTAGAATTAACTGATTGGATTTTCTTACAGTCCAAGAGACTCTCAAGAATCTACTCCAACACCACAATTCAAAAGCAGTGTGAGGGGATAGCAAGCGCAGAAATCCCCTTAACCCTTCTCAACATTTACCTGCTCCAGGTCCAATCCTGGCCTAACACAGCATATTGCAGAAATTATCTTTCAATAGTTCATCTGCCACCTGAAGCAGAGTCTCCCATAAGATGGAGGTTAAAAAAGGCAAGAGGCTGCCCTAATCAGGCCATCAAAGCCCTATCCCTATTTTTATACACACATTGTGTGTGCAAAGCATGCAAAACAGGGCAGGGTTTCAGTCTCACAGTTGAGGCCAATATGTTGACCTTTTTGAATGTTCTCCCCAAGGATTCCTTCTATCTCGTGACTGATAAAGCATCTGGGTCATTATGTGGTTGTTGGTGGAAACCATGGGGATGATGATAAAGATAGCATTTTAAGAGACTTTCCTAGATTGGTAGCATCACCAACTGGTGATGACTGACTACCAGCTACTTTTCATAGCTAGGAGGAGGCCAGAAGTAGGATGAAAGGATTCATATGCTGAGAAAGAGCCATAAGAATGTGCCTCTTCAATAATAAACACCTAAGTCCTAAGGAGATTCTCAATCGTCCAGGTCATGGTTGTCCCAAAGGTCTTTTTTCTAAAAGGCAATGTCTGGTTTGGCTCAACAACTGAACAGGACAGGTGGAGACTTCAACAGATAGTTAGAACTGCAAACAAAACAGCCGCAATCAGCCTGTCTTCCATTGAGGATCTGCATGAACCAGAAAGAGGGCTGAGAAAATATCTACAGACCCCTCACATCAGAGATGGTATTCAACAGGTTCTGACCAGTCCTGGAGAACCAGTAGCAGAAATTTTGAGTAATTCGGAGAACCGTCCAATGCCACCTCTGACTAGCCCCGCCCCATTTATTCTCTGCCTCCCAAGTCCCAGCTGATTGGCTGGGTCTTCTTTTGTTTCCCTGCACAGGAGAACAGAGCTGGAAAGCAGGTTAGTGGCGTGGGGAGGGAATGGGATTTTGCAGTAACCTTTCCCCCGAAGTGGGGTGGGAATGGAGATTTTAGAGTATCCTTCCCCTGCCATGCCCACCAAGCCATATCACGCCCACCAAGTCACGCCCACAGAACCGGTAGTAAAATGTTTTGAATCCTACCACTGCCTCACATCCTGGACATAAACTGTTTAAATTTCTCTCCTCAGGATGCCACTATAGTTTTCGCTATTGTATGCAAAAACAACTAGACACAAAGACAGATTTTTTTCCCTGTGCCATCACTCTGCTGATCACTTAATTCCCCCAGCACTATCTAAGGCCTAAAGATATTTACTCATGTTGTAGTAGGCTGTATTGATGTTATCTTCTCATCTTCACAATTTTCTTATCTTCTCATCTTTCCCAGTACCTTCTCCTATTGGCATCTATGATTTATCACTTGTTGTTGTATCTTATGATTAATGATTGTAACTATGATCTATGATATATGACCTATCACTGTTGTTCATATGTACATTGAGCTTATGCACTGGAGACAAATCCTTTGTGTATCCAATCACACTTGGCTATAGAATTTTATTCTACTCTAAATGCCTGTGGAGATTTCTCAATCATCCAAGACATGGTTGTCTCAAAGATCCTATTTTCTAAAAGGCAACTGAACTTTCTTGGTGTTTTTTTTCTTTGAAACAGTTTTCCTAAAATATTCTTAATACTATGACTCCCCTGAACTAGGATGGAGACCGATGCCATCCCAAACTGTACCAGGGCTGCTCAAATTATTTTGATATCCAAGGCTGAAAAATGATAGATCAACTCTACCTTCCTCAGACATTAAACTAATAATGAATGAAATAATTGGTGAGTAGCATTTAATCAGGCCCCAAATTTGCTCTCTGAGGCTACTGAGTCACTCCAATGTAGTTTTTCTCAATCACAGCAATTTGAAGCTGTGTGGATTTCGACTCCATTTAGCATGGCTGGCTGGGGAATTCTGGGAGTTGAAGTCCGCAGTTCTTCAAGGATTCAAGATTGAGAAGCTCTGCTGTAATGTTAGAGCCACCTTTGGAAATTAATTGCTGCAAGATTGAACGATGGCTAGAATGGCTGCTGACTCAGAGACCAGGGCCACTTCAAGTCCACAATCCTTTCAGAGATAAGCAGGGTCTCAATTCGCCGAGATTGCATTGAAAGATTCTGGCTGTTGCCTGCAGACAAATCTTCCTTTTGTTAAAATATGTTCACATAAATCATCACAATTGGAGGCAGCGAATTCTGCAACATGTTTTATTCAGTCATTGTCTGGATGATGTAACCAGGGGTGGGCTTCAAAAATTTTAGCAATGGGTTCTCTTTCTGGTTGTTGGGTGGGTGAACCCATGGTGGGCGTGGCCAAGTCGGCCTCCTGCACCATGGTGTGTGTGTGTGGGGGGGTGTTTTTACCCTCTCTGGACTCTGGAAGCTTTCCTCGAGCCTCCGGGAGGGTCAAAACGAGCTCCCTGGGCTCCGGAGCTTTTCTGGAAGCTGGAAATAGGCCCGTTTATGGNGTGTGTGTGTGTGGGGGGGTGTTTTTACCCTCTCTGGACTCCGGAAGCTTTCCTCGAGCCTCCGGGAGGGTCAAAACGAGCTCCCTGGGCTCCGGAGCTTCTCTGGAAGCTGGAAATAGGCCCGTTTATGGCCTTCCCAAACTTCCAGGAGGCCCATTTTTAGCCTTCCCCAAACCGCATGCGCCCCGCACTTACCTGCATCCAAATTAGGCTGTGTAGGGATTCCCGGGAGGGACAGGGCAGGGTGGGCGTGGCAGGGGAAGGATTATGTAAAATCTCCATTCCCACCCCACTTCAGGAGAAAGGTTACTGCAAAATCCTTTTCCCTTCCACCTCACTAACCTGCCTTCCAGCTCCGTTCTCCTGTGCAGGGCAACAAAGGAAGACCCAACCAACCAGCTGGGACTCAGGAGGCAGAGAATAGATGGGGGCGGGGCCAGTCAGAGGTGGGATTTGCTGGTTCTCTAAACCACTCAAAACTTTTGCTGCCGGTTCTCCGCACTGCTCAAAATTTCCACTACCGGTTCTCCAGAACTGGTCAGAACCTGCTGAATACCACCTCGGCTAGAGGGTCTCCAAACCCCTGCAAACCCCCAGCAGCCCAGCCCTGGACATAACATACAATCATACATACCTTGTTGGCCTCCCCGTCAAAGGATGTGGGCATCGAAGATCTAGCATTAGTTCTCACTTTTGGGAATTCCTATGGCACTGCTGTTCCTTTTCCTTTTAATTCCGTTGTTATTCTTTTTTTAAAATTCATGGAATAGTGCTTTTAAATTGCTGTAAATTATAATCTCTGCGGGATCTGAGCCAGGCTAGATTTAAAAGCTATGTTGGACCAGGCTTAGTTGGATGAAAATAAGCTTAGTTAGATGATTTGTAACCTCTGGCATTTCTTTCCTACTTATAGTTTTTTACAATTTTGACAAAGCAAATTTATTAAGGAGGCAATGATGCAATAGCTGCGTATTGCCTCTTTGAATTAATCTGTTGTTTTAGTCTGGTGTTGATTTAATCTGAGGTTTGCTGAATTAGTGCCAAAGTTGGCCATGAGATTTTCATCTCTTCTCTGGTTTTTTTTTTTTAAAGAAGGATTATTAGTAGCCAAAATATTATCTATAAAAGGACCAAATGCTTGGACAAATTGGAAGTGCATTGGTTACAATTGGGTGCAAAAGCCTTTAGATGCTGGAGAAGACATGTTAGCCTCCATTTCAAAGAATATAATATCTGAGCATGTTTGCGTGTGTTTGCATGGGTGTGTGTAGTTGTGAGTAAGAGAATGAGACAGAGCAAGGATTGGTTATTTGAATTAGCCAAAATAGCCAAAAAAAAAAAAAAGTATCAAATCATATAATTTGCGGTATTTCTATCCCACAAATAGTATACAGCTTACAGTACAGAACAATTATATAATTCAAATGACACAAGAGGCACAATTAAAACCACAATGAAAAAAGGAGCATTTAAGGAAACTTATAAGCTCCACAAATTTAAGCCATCCGAGGTCAAACAAATCACTTGATTTGAACACAGCTTTGTCGTTTCCTAGATCTAAATCACAGCAATGATTTGGATGACAACACTCAAGAAAGTTAAAATGTCTTTCATCAAAACTTCTCTGGAAAAGGAATTCCACAGATTGTAGCACTGTCAGTCTAAAAGTGGGTTACAGACAGAGGTGGCGTTCAGCAGGTTCTGACCAGCTCTGGAGAACCGGTAGCGAAAATTTTGAGTAGTTCGGAGAAACGGCAAATACCACCTCTGACTGGCCCCATGCCCATCGATTCTCTGCCTCCCGAGTCCCAGCTGATCAGCCTTCTTTTGTTGCCCTGCACAGGAGAACGGAGTTGGAAAGCAGGTTAGTGGGGTGGGGAGGGAATGGGATTTTGCAGAACTGCTGCATTCAACGTAGTTTTCACTCCGGTCCGCACCCCTGGTGGGAGCCGAACCACTCTCACTGGTTGATGCCATTTGACAGCTGGCTATAAAAGGAGCTGTCAAATGGCATCAGCTGTTGCCGCCAGCTGACTGCCTGTTAGCCCGGCAGCCGCCGCAACCCTTTATTCTCGCAATAAAGTTTCTTGACTGTTAGCTCCGTGTTTGCCTCAGTAATTACCGCCGTTCTACAACAGTAACCCTCCCCTGCCATGCCCACCAAGCCATGCCCACAGAACCGGTAAAAAATTTTTTGAATACCACCACTGGTTACAGATACTCCTCCACTTACAACTGGTTGCTTAGCAAACATTTGAGGTATGAGGAAACTCCAAAAAGTTACTTAGGAGCCAGTTCCAAAGTTCCAATGGCCTCCCTCTGTCATGCAACTAAATTTTTGGTGTTCAACATCTTGCTCACATTTCTGGCTGTTTGTAACATCTTGCCATCACATGACCAAAACGTATGAGATTTTTGCCCCAAACTGGCATTTACTTTTCAGTTTTTGGCAAAAATGCTCCATAGTGAATAGTGGGCTCACTGAAAAGTGTTGGTATTTGCTGAATGACCACCAGGTTTGTTTTATAATTGCCACCTTCTCTTAGTGACAACTGCCAAAAAAGGTCCTAAAATCAGGTCAATCATGTGATAACTGTAGGTTCCATTACAGTTGTAAATTGAGGATTGCCTGTAGTTAATTTTTTTATGGGGATGGTGGAGGTTAAAGTCCCCATGTAGTTAGAGATCAGAGATAACAGGATAACATAGCTGGAAGGGACTTTGGAGGTCTTCTAGTCCAACCCCTGCTCAAGCAGCAGACCCAATCTTATTTTCATTCTGCAACACAGTGACTAAATTAGTAGACCAGCAAAATACTGTGGACATAATATATTTAGATTTAACAGGCATTCGACAAAGTAGACTACACTACTTCTTAGTAAGCTAGAAAAAAGTGGAATAGATAGCACCACACTAGATGGACTCAAACTGGCTGGCAAACTGTACTCAACGAGTAGTCCTTAATGGGTCTAATTGTACATGGAGGGAAATACGCAGTGGGTGCAAAAGGTTCTGTTCTTAGGCCCAGTACTCTTCAATATCTTCATTAACGACTTAGATGAGGGAATAGAAGAGGAACTTACCAAATTTGCAGATGATACTAAGCTGGCAGGAATAGCTACACCCAAGAAGATAGGCTCAAAATCCAGATGATCTTGACAGATTAGAACACGTGGCATATTTAACAAAATGAAATTCAATGTAGAGAAAAGTAAAGTCCTACACTTAGGCAAGAAAAACCAAAAAGTAACATACAGACTGGTGAAACAGGCTCAACAGCAGTAACTGTGAGAGAGATTTGGAGTTTAGCTAATTATGAGCCAGCAGAGTGTGCAGCAGCAGCCAAAAAGCTAATGCAATCCTAAATTGCATTAACAGAGAGATACAATCAAGATCAAGGGAAGTACTAATACCACTCTATAAAGCCTTAGTAAATACACCTAGAGTACTGCATCCAGTTTTGGTCACCACATTATAAAAAGATATTGAGACTCTAAAAAAGTACAGAAGAGCAAGCAGGATGATTAGGGGACTGGAGGCTAAACTTTACAACGAACGGTTGCAGGAACTGGGCTTGGCTAGTCTAGTATAAAGAGAAGGACCAGGGGAGACATGATAGCAGTCTTCTAATATTTTGAGGTGCTGCACAGGAAGAAGGGGTCAAGCTATTCCAAAGCTCCTGAAGGCGGACAAAATAATGGATGGAAACTGAACAAGGAGAGATCTAACCTGGAAATAAGGAGAAATTTTTGACAGTGAGAACAATCAACAATGGAACATCTTGCCCTCGGAAGTTTGGGAGTGCCATCACTTGAGACCTTCAGAAGAGATTGGACTGCCATCTGTCAGAAATGGTGTAGGGTCTCCTGCTTGGGCGGGGGGTTGGACTAGATGACCTACAAAGTTCCTTCCAACTCTGATTATCTGTTAAATTTGTTAAATATGTTAAACCCTGTACCATTTCAGACAAACGGCTGTCCAGTCATACCTCTATATATACCTCCAGTGATGAAGCTCCCACGATTTCTAAAGGTACAGCTGTTCCACTATTCTAACTGCCTGGAAATTTCTTCTTATTTTTATATTGGTTTCCTCCCCTTTATTACTTTCCATCTGTTGTTCTTGTCCTGCCTTCTGGTGCTTTTGAGAATAAGTTGACCCCTTCTTCTTTATGGCAGCCCTTCGAATACTGGAATATTGCTATCATGTCACTCCTAGTTCCTTCATTATAGCATTCATTATTTATATGTTTTAGTCTCCAAACCTCCAATCGTTTTGTTGCTCTTCTCTGTACTCTTTCTAGAGCCTCAACATCTTTTTTACATTATGATGACCAAAACTGGCTAGAGTATTCTAAGTTTGGTCTTACCAAGGTATTATAAAAAGGTAAAGGTTCCCTTCGCACATAAAGTGCTCATCATTTCCGGCTCTAGGGGGCTATGCTCATCTCCATTACAAAGCTGAAGAGGCAGTGCTGTCTGAGGACGTCTCCGTAGTCATGTGGCCGGCATGACTAAAAGCTGAAGGCGCACGGAAAGCTATTCCCTTCCCACCAAAGTGTCCCCTATTTTTCTACTTGCATTTTTACATGTTTTTGAACTGCTAGGTTGGCAGAAACTGGGACCAGTAATGGGAGCTCACTCCATTACGCGGCACTAGGGATTCGAACTGCTGACCTTTCTGATCGACAAGCTCAGCGTCTTAGCCCCTGAGCCACTGTGTCCCTCACCAAGGTATTATAAAGAGGTATTAACACTTCACCTGATTTTGATTCTCTCTCTCTGTTCATGTATCCTAAGATTCCATTGGCTTTTTTTGGGGGGTGGGGGGCAGCTGCAGTAATGGCTCAGGAGATTTTGAAGGACAAGATATCATGTCTGTGCAATGCCAAAAGGTGTTCAACTTCAGGTACCTGCACATTTTCTTCTCCAATGAAGAGAGTTTTCTTTTTTCGACTCCCTTCTTAGGGACTTTAGAATCGAGTCGGGATTTGTTTTATTTTTTTTTAATGCAATCCCAGAAATTATCTTGTGGTGGATGCCAGACCAATGTATGTGTTCCTCTTTTCAATATGTCTTCCCTTCACTTACACTCCTGAGCCACCTGTTCTTTTTAGATAACTCATTTCATGATCTTCTTCTGTTGATTTGAATGGAAACTGAATTGTCTAATCCCTTTTTAAAACCTTCCCAGGCACAAGGGCTGTCATCACATCCTGTAGCAGTAAATCTCATTAACCAAGTTCTTTGTTGTGGGAAGGAAATCCTTTGTTATAATTAAGTTTAAACCAGTCCTCCTGAAGTTCAAGAGAGAGTCAAAGGCAACTTACCTCTAGAGTTTGAGGGTAGGCAACTTATGGGATAGCAGAAGGAAGGACCTCAGCAAGCTGAGGAGCACTGCAAATTCAGTCCAATCAGCATTTTGATTTTTTTCTCACTGGGCCTTTCCTTTGCTTTAAACTCAGTTAAGCTTTATTGAAGAATTATTATATTACACAGTAGTTTTCCTGAGGGACCTTGGTGCTCTTTGAGTTGTTGGGGTTTTTTTTGCAGACATTTCATTACCCAAACTAGGTAACATCATCAGTGCTAGTGGCATCTAGGACATGCTAACACTGATGATGTTTCCTTGTTTGTGTAATGAAACATCTGCAGGAAAACAACCCAACTCAGAGAGCACCAAGGAGCCCTCCTGTCAATCTGAGTTAAAAATATTCTCCTTTATTGGTATTACAGTTTTCATACTTCTGGCCCTAAAATGGTTGGAAACCCTGATCCTTGTGATCAAAAGGACCAATGGGGTAAAAGAGGAATTAAATATTTTCCCCTTCATTACAAATATGTATATAGTGACCCTATTTTCTTGAAAAAAATGGAAAAAACTGAAAAAGGGGCAAATCTTGTTAAAAATTCTGTTTATATATAGCATCACATATAGCAAAGAGCACAGTCACCATGTGCTTTACTGCTCAACTGTTTTTAACTGTAAACAAAATAAAAGAGACTCTATCTAGAACAAAAGAGCGTAGAGTATATACCTTAGATCCAGACTTGTAAACACTGTCATCTGCTGGCTAAATATGACTGTAGTTGTTGCATAAAAATACATTGCAACAATGAATTCCAACAAATCTGAAAGAGGTTCATAAGCATTATTGTTTTTATTGTTTAGATTTATAACTTTGCTATACATCGGAAAATTCAAGAGCAAAAATCAAGAAAATAAATAATTAAATTAAATCTATCAAGGGCAGTTTTGTGAAATAAAGGACTGTTGTTATTAATAAAGGGAGGATAGTCACTGAAGATTTAAGTTGAGGAGATGTACTGAATGCAGGTAGTTCTTGATTTATGACAATAATGAAGCCCACCTATTACAGATCTAAATCAGTTGTAAATCATATCAGTCATAAAACAGGTCAGCCATGTGACTGACCCAATTTTATGATCTTTTTTTGGAGTGGTTATTAAGTGCATCCCACAATCATTCAGTAAACTCATCATTCACTATGTAGGTTTGTCGAAAACAAGAAATGGGCCAGTTTTCAACAAAACTGACGTAAAATTCAGTCAGGTGACCACAGGGTTCTAGAAAAAGTGATAAGTATGGTTGTGTTGCTGTGAGTACCCAGTGGGTAGTCATGTGATTGTGGGAAGCATGTCTGTAGGAACTTCAGATCTGCGTTGTAAGTCTTCCTTTGCAACTTCCAATAGTTGCTCAGTGACCTTTTGTAAATCAAGGACTACCTGTAATTAACCCTGAGTAGGACTAGGGGTGACATGTTACAGCAGTCTTCCAATATCTCAGGGATTGTCACAAAGAAGAGGGAGACAAAGCACCTGACAGCAGGACAAGAAGGAATGGATGGAAACTAATCAAGGAGAGAAGCAAACTAAAACTAAGGAGAAATTTCCTGACAGTAAAAACAATCAGTGGAACAGCTTTGTCTTCAGAAGTTGTGGGTGCTCCAACACTGGAGGTTTTTAAGAAGATAGCCATTTTTAAGAATTGGATAGCCATTTGTCTGAAATGTTGCAAGGAGCTCCTGCTTGAGATTGGGGTTGGACTAGAAGAGAACACTTGCCTCTATACACTATAGAAAAGATGTTCAGGTTCTAGAAAAAAAGTGCAGGGAAGAGCAACCAGGATGATTAGGGGATTGAAGACTAAAACATATGAAGAACAGTTGCAGGAACTGGGCCTGGCTAGTCTAGTGAAGAGAAGAACCAGGGGAGACAGGATAGCAGCCTTCCAATATTTGAGGGGCTGCCACAAAGAGGAAGGGATCAACCTATTTTCCAAAGCCCCCAAAGGTCAGACAAGGAATAATGGATGGAAACCGAACAAGGAGAGATTCAACCTGGAAATAAGGAGACATTTTCTGACAGTGAGAACAATCAACCAATGGAACAGCTTTCCCTTTGGAAGTTGTGGGAGCATCATCACTGGAATCTTTGAAGAAGAGATGGGATTGCCATTTGTCAGACATGTTGCAGGGTCTCCTGCTTAGACAGGGGGTTGGACTAGATGACCTACAACTCTGTTAATCTGTTAAACCTCCAAGGTCCCTTCCAACTCTGTTATTCTGATCCAAAGTTTTGGTAGATATATAGGCCTGGATATACAGGTGAAGGGGGAGGGGTAGAGGAGAAGAGAAGAGAAAAAAGCTGGAAGTGTTGGAAGAAGAGGCCTTCCCAAGCATCCTTCTTCCTCAAATGCCAAGATGATTATCAGCCATTCTCATTTATGATCTCATGGCAATTGTGTCAGACGCTGGCTGATTCCAAATCAAGGAGGGAGTGAATGAGTTTTGGGTGTGGGTTTGTCTGTGTGTGTTGCACACAGATGGACACACACACACATTTGTGAGGCACACATGTTTGCTCTCACGCCAGGGCTGCTCTGAGCCAGGAAATCCGATGGCCAGAAGGTTGTCTCCTCCTCTCTCTGGGGCAGAGACTCTGCCGAGAGAGAGAGAGAGAGAGAGAGAGAGAGAGAGAGAGAAAGAAGGAGTGAAACACTCCGAGAGGCAGCAACGGGTTGAATGAATGCGGCTGTTCTCTGTTCCAGCCTGAGCATCTAACTTTTGCAAGTAAGATGGGAAACCTGCAAGGAGTGGATCCTTCAGAGGGTTGGGAGGGTGACAGAGGAGATCCCATTTCACCCATAAAGGAGGGGACTTGCAAAGGGATCACTATGGAGATATTTTTGGGTGACTTCTTGGGCACAACGGGACATGTGGAAAAAATGAAAAGATACTGTAAAAAGCATGGATGGGGTAAGATAAAGATCTGGAGAGGGAGATCCAGATGTTTGAGGTACAGATATTAGCTTTCTTCCTTGCTTTTGTCTAATCAAAAATCAAAGTGATATTTCTGTGGAGAGAGAGAGAGAACTAAATTAGGATGAGGGATAGAAAAAATGTTTGAAAGACAGGAGGTGAGGAGACAGTGAACATGAATGTAGGGAAGGAAGTTTTAAGGCTCCCTTCCCTGAAAAAGAATTTAGTCTGGGATACCAGATCAAATTTTATCTGGGATACCGGCAGCTAGGGGTTGCCACAAAGAAGAGGGAGTCAAGCTATTCTCCAAAGCACCTGAGGGCAGAGCAAGAAGCAATGGGTGGAAACTCATCAAGGAGAGAAGCAACCTAGAATTAAGGAGAAATTTCCTGATGGTTAGAACAATTAATCAGTGGAACAACTTGCCTCCAGAAGTTGTGAATGCTCCAACACTGGAAGTTTTTAAAAGGATGTTGGATAACCATTTGTCTGAAGTGGTGTAGGGTTTCCTGCCTAGGCAGGGGGTTGGACTAGAAGACCTCCAAGGTCCCTTCCAGCTCTTCTCTTCTCTTCTCTTCTCTTCTCTTCTCTTCTCTTCTCTTCTCTTCTCTTCTCTTCTCTTCTCTTCTCTTCTCTTCTCTTCTCTTCTCTTCTCTTCTCTTCTCTTCTCTTCTCTTCTCTTCTCTTCTCTTCTCTTCTCTTCTCTTCTCTTCTCTTCTCTTCTCTTCTCTTCCATTCTAGCATAAGGAACTGCCACTTACAAGAAATGTTAATCTGTTGTAGATGATCTTTGAAATTAGTTAGACATGTGGATATTTTGGAGGTGTCTGCAGTCCTAGCTAGGTGGAACTGAACTGGCCCAGTTTGGGAAATGAGTGGTATGATAGGCATGTTCCAATATTTGAATGTCTGCCACAAAGAAGAGGGGATCAATCTGTTCTACAAAGCACCTGAAGGAACAACAAGAAGTAATGGATGGGAATTAATCAAAGGAACGGCTCACCTACAGAAACTGTGGATGCTTCATCAGTGAAGGTTTTTAAGAAGAGATTGCACAGCCATTTGTCTGAAATGGTATAGGGTCTCCTGCCTGACAGAGGGTTGGACTACAAGACCTCAGAGATCCCTTCCAACTCTGTTATTCTGTTGTTCTATTATCTTGACTTTCCAGGCACTTTTCTGGTGTTAGAAACTTCCCGGAGCATCTAACTTGTAGTATGAAGGCAGATCCAATCTCAGAGGCATTTTTAAGTGTTTTTTTCATTCAGATTAAGTAGAATAATCAAATTTGTGGGGACAAGTGGACAGAAAAAAAAAAGAGCAGACACAAAGTGGAGAATATTTTGTGGTCATTAATTCTACTTGTTTGTATAGTAATTGTACTGTATAAACATGAACTCAAAATCTGAAGTATGGTAGCATCTTTTCAGATCAACACATTTAATTCAAAGGCATAAGATTTCATGGCTGCAGCTCACTTTGGCAAGGATATATGAGGTAGCTGGTGAAATGTGAGGTAGCTGCTGTCTTTGAACAAAATGTGTTAATATTATTAGTCTGAACAATGCTATCTGATTCCCACTGTGTTATGGCTAGCCTGCCCCTGTGACAAATATAGCTAAAACAGTAAATATTCTTGGATGGAGTGAGCAGAGTCATAAACAGGAAAGAGAGGGAAGAAAGTGGAACAGAAGGAAGATCAATGTGAATATGAATAATACAGTCTATCCCAATTTCCTATGTGCCACTGAGTTTTTTTAAAAAAACCCACTGATAAAAGATTATTAGAAGCTGGAAAGAGAGAAGAGGAAAAACAGATGAAGATGGATAAGTGAATCGGTGTTTATCAAACTTGGCAACTTTAAGATATGCTTCAGTTTCCAGTGTTCTCCAGCCAGTCACACATCCTGGTTGTCTGGGGAACTCTGGGAGTAGAAGTCCACATATCTTGAAGTTGCCAAATCTGAGAAGCATCGAGTTTATTTATTTGATTTGTCAATCACTTACAAGATAACAGGTGTAAGTATAAACATAGTTATGAATACATGAAATAAATACATTTAAGAAAAATAAAAAGAAACAATAGGACAGGGACGGTAGGCATGTTGGTGTGCTTATGCACGTCCCCTACAGACCTATTAGGAAAGTGGTGAAGTCAATAGTAGACAGTCTAACATTAAAGTTTTTGGGGTTTGGGGAAGAAACCACAGAGTCAGGTAGAGTATTCCAGAGTTAGATAGACCAGCGTGTATACATAGAACAGTGAGGGATCCTAGATGCTACCTGAGCTTGGTTGTTTTCTTGCAGTTGTTTCATTATCCAAACTTGGTAACACCATCAATGCTAGTCACTAGAGCACCAAGGATCTCTCAGGTCAACTGTGAGCTACAAATATTCTCCTTTATAAGATAGAACGGTACTTCCTAAACCCTTTTCTTCATCACCCAAAATCACTTATCAAAAAGTCCCTGTTGTGATTGGGCAAAGGATTTGAATGTTGTTACTCAAAGAAACACTAATTTTACCTCATTTGGGATAATTTACTTGGGTTTGGGAAGAACTGAGATAGGAGGATAGCAGAGGAAAATGACAAGCAACTGCTTAGCAGGGCAGAGACAGGGGAAGAGTAGTATGACTCCAAATCCGATCATCCCTGACCACAGGTCAGAAAACCACAGAAAAAGAAATTGAGGAAGAGTTAGGGAGACACCAGTAAGGAGGAAAAGGGATGTGTGCTAAATAAAATGTAAAAGATATGATATTTTAGAGGTAGAACAAGGCAGGGGGAGAAAAATTGCAAAATTAATTGTAAAATCAAGCAGAATAAATGAGAGGTTCCACCTGAGGGTAGATCGGCTACTAGCTAAAAAAAGGTCATCGAAACCCAGGGAAATGACATGTCAGGGAGACGGAGAAGGAATTAATATCTGTATTAATTTGTGCTTTGCAATAAGACTTGACTGGGTCTCACATAGATGAGTAAACTTCCTCTTAAGTAACAGTAATAGATCTAGTAGCAGAAGTCCCCAACTTTCCATTTCTGAGCTCAGTTCCTACTGGCTGCAAACTTTCCGGAGCAATTGCATAACATGGTTTGCCAGGACGTGCTTTTTTTGTCTTATTCTGTGGATTTCCTGGTGCCTCCCCCCATCTTGGAATTAAAAATGCCTGATCCACCTATCTGGGAGCAAGTGGCTCAACTTAACTGCCTAGTAAAGGTGTTGCAAAGTTTTCATGCCTTATTCTCAAATCTGTGTCAAATAAATGAACTATTATTAGTGGTCGATCCGGATGATGATTTGTTAGGGTTGGCCCATTCCGGATGGCCCCATTCAAGACCTCTATGGTCTAAGGCAGTAAACATACTTTACAAATACTGTTATAGACCTTGAGTCCAGACCGGACCTCATGTAATTTGGGCAGGTGAGCAAGTCAGGGTACTAAGGGAAGAGAGTCTCTGTAGCTCAGGGTTGAATTGTATACTCTTTTGTGCTCTCTGGGCTTGGTTGTTGTCGTGCAGATGTTTCATTACCTGTCTAGGTCACATCTTCAGTGTGAAGAAGGGTGGGGTTTGCTCTGAAGCATTGAAGATGTCACTGAGATGGGTAATGAAATGTCTGCATGAAAACAACTAAGTTCAGAGAGCACAAAGGACTTCACAGGTCAGTAGAGCTAACAAAGGATTAAGCTTTTTGGATGAGAAGCGAAACATTTTCTTTTTCTTTTCCTTCTCTTCCCCTTTCTTTTCCTTCTCCTTCTCCTCCTTCTCTCCTCCTCCTCCCCCTTCTCCTTCTTTTCCTTCTCCATCTCCTTTTCCTTCTCCTCCTCCTCCTTCTCCTCTTCCTCCTCCTCCTCCTTCTCCTCCTCCTTCTTCTTCTTCTACTCCTTCTTTTCCTTCTCCTTCTTCTTCTCTTTTTCCTTCTCCTTCTCCTCCTTCTCCTCCTCCTTCTCTTCCTCCTTTTCCTTCTCCTTCTCCTCCTTCTCCTTCTTCTTCTACTCCCTCTTCTCCTTCTCTTTCTCCTTCTCATTCCCCTCCTCCTCCTCCTCCTCCTGCTGCTGGAATAAAACCATCCAGTTGCATTTTGAAAAAGCAAATTTGAGACAAATGTGATCTGGATGACTGAGAATCTCCACAGACATCTGAGGAGAACCCAAATTATCTTATCCACTTTCTAGGTAGATATTCCATAGTCCTCTACAGGTCAACCACATTGAGAACAAAACACTAAGCCAATTTTGAGCCAGAAATCCCAAAGGTACTTTTTTTTCAAGAGTAACTGGACTTTCTGGTTTTCATTGAAGACGTTTGGCTTCTCATCCAAGAAGCTTCTTAGATGAGAAGCGAATGTCTTCAAACAAAAAAAAAAAACCCCAGAAAATCCTCTTGCCTCTTGAAAAAGCACCTTTGGGACAACCATGACTTGGATGATTGAGAATCTCCAGAGAGTTTGAGCTGGGAGGGCAACTCAGTGCAGCAAAGAGATGGCTTCCTATTTCTTTGCTACCATCTAGTGGCCTTCTGGAGTTTTACAGCCCAGCTATGGTAAACTCAATTATAATATTTAGATGACTTAAGTGTTTTCCTTAAACCAGTCTATCAGGGCAGCCTGGTCTACCTAAATATGGGACAGAGCATACTAAAATAAAAATTATACCCATTTAGATGACTTAAAACTCTTTCTTTTTTTCTTGCGCTGACCTGTTGGCCAGGTTATTCGAAAGACTGTCTCTCCCTAGTAACAACCATTTAGACACCAGAATGAGAAGGTAAGGTGTGTTGTAAGTCCTATCCGTTAGGGAAGGACACTTGGCAAGACCAAGAAAAAGAGGCCTTCTCAGTGGTGGCTCCTTCCCTATGTAATATCATTCCTGTAAAGGTAACATTTCTTTCCTATATCTTGTTACTTTTCTGGAAGGCCTGAAGACATGGCTTTGTCCACTGGCATGTAGACTACAGGTGATACAGACCTAATTAAGTAGCTAGTAGTGTGACTGTATCTGTTGCTATCATAGGGTAGTGAGGTTTTATGGTTTTTATACTGTGGATTTTTAAAGCTATATACCACTGGAGTCACTGTATGTGAGTTGGGAAGCCATGTAACTTTGTTTAATCAATCAATAGACTTGTTAACTGAGAGGGGGGGAAATGCTTGAAGAGGTCTGGACTTCAACTTCCAGAATTCCCCAGCCAACAGGTCACGCTGGTTAGATAGATAGATAGATAGATAGATAGATAGATAGATAGATAGATAGATAGATAGATAGATAGACAGACAGACAGATGAGAGACACACACACAGAGATGATAGATAGATAGACAGATGAGAGAGAGAGAAAGAGACAGAGGAGGAGAGGTTAGAGAGGAGAGAAATAGAGAGATGATAGATAAATAGATGAGAGAGACACACACACACAGAAAGAGAGAGAGGTAGAGAGAGAGAAATAGAGAGAGAGATGATAGATGAGAAGAGATAGAGACGGAGACAGAGAGAGAGGTAGAGAGAGAAAAATAGAAAGGTAGACAGATGTGAGAAAGACAGAAAGGAAAGAGACACACACGAGAGAGTAGTAGAGAGAAAAAAATAGAGATGATATAGATAGAAAAAGAGAGAGACACAAACACACATAGAGAGAAATAGAGAGGATAGATAGATAGATAGATATGATAGATAGATAGATAGATAGATAGACAGACAGACAGACAGACAGACAGACAGACAGACAGACAGAGAGAAATAGAGAGAGTAGTATAGATAGATGAGAGAGAGACAGAGACACAGAGACAAAGAAAGAGGGTAGAGAAGAGAAAATAGAGAGATGACACAGAACAGATGAGAGAGAGAGACAGAGAGAAAGAGATTAGATCGACAGATGAGAGAGATAGAGACAGAGACAGAGAGAGAGGTAGACAGAGAAAAATAGAAAGATAGACCAGATGTGAGAGAGATAGAAAGAAAGAGAGACACACCGAGAGAGTAGTAGAGAGAAAGAAATAGAGAGAGATGATATAGATAGAAAAGAGAGAGACACCAAAACACACAGGAGAAATAGAGAGAAATGATAGATAGATAGATAGATGATAGATAGATAGATAGATAGATAGATAGATAGATAGACAGACAGACAGACAGACAGACAAGAGGGAGACAGACAGACAGAGACAAATAGAGAGAGAGAAATAGAGAGGAGTATAGATAGATGAGAGAGAGACAGAGACAGAGAGACAGAGAAAGAGGTTAGAGAGAGAAAAAATAGAGAGATGACACATAGACAGATGAGAGAGAGAGACAGAGAGAGAGATTATTAGATAGATGAGAGAGACAGAACAGGGAGTGACAGAGAGAGAAATAGAGAGGGAAATGATACGTAAATAGATTAGAGAGAGACAGAGACAGAGACCAGAGAGAGGCAGAGAGAAGAGGTAGAGAGAGGGAAATAGAGATGATAGATAGACAGATAGAGAGAGAGAGAGACGGGATAAATTTTATTACAAAATAAAAACGAATAACAAGCCAAGCGCTGGCTGGGAAATTCTGTGAGATGTCCACCAATCTTAAAGTTGGTAATGTTGAGAAAAACCCCTGGCTCCCGAGTTATTCTGTTAAAAATGCTTTTTAAAATGTGTGCTATGAGCACAGCAGGCAGATAATTCTTGAAAGCAATTCTGGCTAAACTGATTTGGCCAAATAATGAAGACCCACTAACCTTGCAATCTATTACTCATTTCTCTCCTCTCTCTCTCTCTCTCTCACACACACACACACACACATTTTAAAAAAAAAAGATGCACAATGGAAGGATTTGAACTGGGAAGTGAAGTTTAGCCAGCTAGGTTGCTGATTAAGAGTAAAACGTGCTGGGTGGATCTGCAAGGTTTGAATGGGATCAGCCTTCAGGTAACTTGGCACCGATCACCGCCATTTCCCAATTGAAATGTCAAGAGTTTCCCTGGCTAAGACCTTGCTTGTAACCACACCCCTGGCTATGCACATTCCTCTTTCAATCTCTGCCTAGAGAGGTTAGTAAACTAATAAATCAAAACAAAACAAAACAAGACCGAGTTTATTCTGGTATTTAAAGCATCAGGCTAGAAAGTGGGAGACTGTGAGTTCTAGTTCTAGGTATATTATCTTCCTTGAGTTATTTATAAGATTAATAAAAGTGGAACATTAATAAATAAATAAACCAAATCTTTATTTAAGCCAAAGATCAGAACAGTGTGGTGGTTGAGAGATGGAGCTCTCATCTCACAATCAGGAGGCTGTGAGGTTGATCTTAGATAGCAGCACATATTTCTCTCTTCAGGTGCAATGAGTAATTGCTGTGAACTCCATGTAGGTATCAGGAAGGGCATCAGTCTAGTAAATTCTCAGCTCCATTCAGTCGCCCCAATTCTACCCCATTGTAAGGATTACAGGGTTATTAAAAGAAATATATATATAGTGATAGACCAGCATTTTTGTAGTTCTGCCTTTGGGGATAGGAAATAGCTTGGTGGGTGCTCCCTGTCAGCCTTAAATCTTATTCTTGTGCTATTGCCTAGTCTTAACCTGGTCAGCGAAGATGCTTGCGATGTTGAGTTTCATGGGACAAAGGGAGATGCAAAATTGGAAGACAAGATGAGATTAGCAGACGTGGCAGTTTTGGGTCAGCGTGGTATAGCACAGGGGTGTCAAACTCAAGGTCCATGGGCCATATTCAGCCCACGGGGTGCTTAAATCCAGCCCATGGGGACGGCTTGGAAATATCAAGGGACTGGCTCACGGTGCCCCTGGCGGATAAAACGGGGTGCATGCAGCCACCCCATGCCTTGTTTTCACCCTCCATGGCCTCCTGCAGCACTCTGCCAGCTGAAACTGGGCCAAAACCCAGGCCCAAAAGAGCCTGAAAAAAGGGCCAAAAACAGGCCAAAAAACCCAGGCCCAAATGGGCTGAAAAATGGGCCCAAATCGGGTTGAAAAAATGTCCCCCAAAATGCCAAAAAATGTGTTGAAAACAGGCTGAAAAACAGGCTGAAAATGGGTCAAAAAAGGCCCCAAAATGGGCCAAGAAATGGGCCCAAAACCAGGTAGAAAACAGTTGAAAAACAGCCCAAAATGAGCCGTTTTTTGGCTGTTTTTAATCTGGTTTGGGGGCTGTTTTCTACCTGGTTTTGGTCCCATTTCTTGGCCCATTTTGGGGCCTTTTTTTGACCCATTTTCAGCCCTGTTCTGGCCAGCAGGGTGCTGAAAGAGGCATCTGTCCTGCCCTCCCACCACCACCACAGAGGAGAACTACAGTGCTGATCCAGCCCTCGAAGAAATCCAGTTTGACACCCCTGGTATAGCACTTGTATGTATGTACGCATGCAAGCATGCATGTATTTATGTATCATCTTTCTACACTGCCCAGAAATGTGATGCTGCTAACTACCTCCACAGGTCAATCATGAATACGTAGCAAGAGAAGTCTGTTGCTGTGTATATTTTATTTCTAAGCAACACAGGCACTTGGGGATTGCTGGAAAAGTGGTCCAGGAATTCCAGAACTACCAATGCTGGATGACTAAATTTAGTTTGATTTAATTTAGCTTATTTGATTGGAACTTGCTCAGCAGTCAAAGGGACGGCCTCAAAAGATGGCTACGATTGGAGAGAAGGTGCTTTCTTCTCAATATTAGCACCAAGGAAAGGAAGCTTCTTTTGAATGAGAACTAAACAGTTTTGGTGGAGCCTGTTTGGCTGGTGGTGAAGGTAGTAGGCTAGAAACCAGGCGACTGCAAGTTCTAGTACCACCTTAGGCGTGAAAACTGGATGGGTGACTCTGGGCTAATCACCCTCTTCCAATCCAACACACCTCATTGGGTTATCATTGAGGGGAACATAGGAATAGGAAGGAGTACTATATATAATCACTGTCTTGGGTTCCTTATAAAGTAATAAAGGCTGGATAAAGATCTAATGAACAAAACAACACTGCATGAGTTTGTCCCCAAAGCAGATTTTATCTGTCTCTTATACCGTTATGTATACAAGAAGTGAAACAATAGTAATAACTTCTTCTTATATGGAATAGATGTCTCTAGTCCTGTGAAGCAGTTCTTTTAGTGAAATATTTAGCACTGCATTTTCTGACTTAGAAACTATAATAAAACTCTGATTTGGATAGGGTAAGAAATAAATAGATATACAGGTAGTCCTTAATTTACAACTACAAAGGAGCCAAAAATTTCTATTGTCAAGAGAGACAGTTGTTAAGTAAATTTTGCCCCATTTTATGACCTTTCTTGCCACAGTTGTTGAGTGAATCACTGAAGTTGTTAAGTTAGTAACATGGTTGTTAAGTAGATCTGACTTCCCCATCGACTTTGTTTGTCAGAAGGTCACAAAAGGTGAA
Organism: Laticauda laticaudata; assembly: GCA_004320025.1. Lineage (NCBI taxonomy): Eukaryota > Metazoa > Chordata > Lepidosauria > Squamata > Elapidae > Laticauda > Laticauda laticaudata. The sequence continues at coordinate 51,607 of BHFT01055999.1, forward strand.
TCACATGATGCCAGGACACTGTGAACCATCATAAATATGACTCAGTTGCCAAGAGTCTGAATTTTGGTCCTATGACCATGGGAATGCTGCCAGAGTCATAAGGATGAAAAACAGCCACCTTTTTCAGTGCCGTTGTAACTTTGAGCGGTCACTAAATGAACTGATGTAAGTCGAGGACTACCTGAATAGCAGAATCAAAATGAGTAAAGCTTTCTGGTGACATCTACCATAATTTGCCTTTTGGGAATCTAATCTTTGGGTCAATTCATGGTGTAATTATCTGTGCTTGTATTAACTTTGCCTGTGACATTGCCTTCTCGCTCTCCCCCACCACCACCAGTAGCACCAACTACCAATTTGGTAATTCTTCTTTCCGGATGGATCAGATCAGGGTTTCTCAACCTTAGCCACTTGAAGTTGTGTGGACTTCAACTCCTAGAATACCCCAGCCAGCATGGCCATTGCTAAAAATTCTGGGAGTTGAAAACCACACATCCTCAGGTTGTTAAGGTTGAAAAGGTTGAACCAATCCTCAGGTTGTTAAGGTTGAGAATACAACAGAGGTGGTATTCAGCAGGTTCTGAAGAACTGGTAGTGGAAATTTTGAGTAGTTCAGAGAACCGGCAAATACCACTTCTGACTGGAGATTTTACAGTATCCTTCCCCTGCCATGCCCACCAAGCCATGCCCACTGAACTGGTAGTAAAAATTTTTGAATCCCACAACTGGATCACAACGTTCATAATTTCTTCTCATTGGCTGATGTTTCTAAGAGTTGGAGTCTCTTGAGTTTAACTGTTTTGGTTAAATGAGATGAAATGAGAAGCCAGATTGTTGGGGTGGGGGTGGGGGCAATATGCTGGCATTGAAAACCGCTCAGAAAGTGCTTTAAAGCACTAAGGGGTGGTATATAGGTAGTCCTTGACTTACGATCACAATTAACCCCAGAACTTATGTTGTTACTAAGTGAGAAATTTGTTAAGTGTATTTTGTCCCATTTACGACTTTTCATGCCACATTGATTGAGTAAAATCACTGCAATTGTTAAAGTAGTGACACAGTTGTTAAGTGGATCTGGCTTCCTCCTTGATTTTGCTTGTCGCAAAAGGTGACCACATGCCCCCTCGTGTCATGCCCCTGGTGGAGACTGACTCTGAGGGAGAGAAGGAACAGCCAACAGGGAGTGGAAGTGTGGCTCCGGAGGCTGGGGAAGGGCAGAGGCCGGCTGGCAGTCAGAGGCCCATCCTCATCCATCCTAGGGCATGCAGGAAGGAGAGGATAAGGGAGAGACATTGTCTACTCGGGAGGAGAGGCCCTTGATCCTCTTCATGGGCTACGGCTGTGACAACTGAACAAGAGGTCGGAGCTGCATATGGGCAAACGCAGGAAACAAAGTGTGGAAATATCTCTAGTTTATTGTTCCTCTCTGAGTTTGGCGTCCTTCCCAGTGTGTGTTCTGTTATCTGTGAATGTCCTCCAGCCCTTATCTTGCCTGGTTTGTGATGCTTTTTTCCTTCTTCTTGTAACTGTTTGTATGGAAGTTTTTTGTCTTCCGTCAAGGATATTCAGAGCTTACAAGCAAAGTGAAGGAATAAAAGGGGCTTCATCTATTTTCTCTCATTTTGTTTGTTTTGTAGCCCCCCCCCTGGGTCATCACACTTTGGGACACTGCAACCGTCATAAATATGAACCAGTTGTCATGCACCCAAATATAAAATCACGTGACCATGGGGATGCTGCAGTGGTCATCAGGGTGGAAACATAGCCATAACATAAGTCACTGTTTTCAGTGCCACTATGATTTCAAACGGTCACTAAAGGAACTATTGTAAGCCAAGGATTACCTGTATACATTAAAGTGCTATTGCTATTGGTATCCAGAGAGCACCAAGTTACCTATTGCTGCTATAAACCTTAACGTTGGCAGGAATGGATTCTGCCATGATGTAGAAAAAAATGTTGAGACTCTAGAAAGAGTACAGAGAAAAGCAATGAAGATGATTAAGGGACTGGAGCCAAAACATATAAAGAACAGTTGAGGGAACCGGGTATGTCTAGTTTGATGAAAAGAAGGACTAGGGGAGACATGATAGCAGTCTTCCAATATCTCAGGGGCTGCCACACAGAAAAGGGAGTCAAGCTATTCTCCAAAGCACCTGAGGGCAGGACAAGAAGCAATGAATGGAAACTAATCAAGGAGCGAAGCAACCTAGAACTAAGGAGAAATTTGCACTAGAAGACCTCCAAGGTCCCTTCTAACTCTGTTATTCTATTCTATTCTATTCCATTCTATTCTATTCTGTTCTGTTCTATTCTATTCTATTCTATTCTATTCCACTCCACTCGAGTCTAATCTATTCTACTCTACTCTACTCTATTCATCTCTCCTAGCACAATGTTTCCACATTCACATATTTCTTCTCCAAATCTTTTTGAAAACCATCTGTGGCAATGACTCTCAGAGCAAATTCCATACATTAATTTGACATTGGTTCAGTAAATAGTTTACTTTTTTGTTTTGTGCAGACTATCATCCTCATCAGTTATGGATAATGTGCCAAGTTTTAATGTTACGCATGACAAAAGATAGATTTTCCTTTTCTTGCACTCTCTTCATAACTCCACAAAAGCCCAGATCACATCATCCTCTGGTAATGCTTGATTCTGCAAAAATAGCAACAATCTTTGCAAAGAACGGAATGCACATATTTCATCATTAGAATAAAAGTTGTAATATAAATACAGCTTGTGGGATGAAAAAGCTATTTCATGGGCCATCCAAAAGATTTGTGTCCTTGATAAATTGGTTCTGTGGGGTTTGAAAGATTTAATTTTTCTCAACCCAATCCAGTCCTGGTCAGTTTCACCAGGTTATTCCTAATGTTATGAGAAGAGGAAGAAAAAAATGTATATAGAGAAATCCAGATGATTTGTACAATCACACTAATCAGTTTAAGATGCGTTTTTGGAAAATGTTAGCCACGCAGGAAGAATTTTCTCCAAGTATGTAATGTTGTGGACCTGAATTCCCCTACTCCAGTGATCACACATAAACTACTAACACAGATACACATGTTTGAGGTAAAAGTCACAACCACCAGGAAAATGGGCTTCTGAGGCAGGACTAAAGCACCTATCAGAGACAATTCAAAACTTTTAATGTCTGTTTGTTTATTTATTTGTCAAATTCATTAGCCAAATATTTGGCTAATATTCCAAAATAAAGCAATATTTATTTATTTAAATATTTACATATTTATTTATTACATTCTTATCCCGCCCTTATAGGTAACTTTTTCCTCCTATTTTCCCTACAACAACAACCCTGTGAGGTGGGCTGGGCTGAGAGAAAGCATCTGGCCCAAAGTCACCCAGCCAGTTTTCATGTCTAAGGCAGAATTAGAACTCACAGGTTCCTGGTTTCTAGGCCAGCACCTTAACTTTTAGACCAAACTTGTTTAAATTATAAATAGACTAGCTCTATATCCATGCTTCGCTATGAAACTATGTGATTGGCCTTAGTTTAGGGGGAGGAAAATAAGTGGGGGAAATGTGCCTCTGCCCACCAGCATCCATCAGTATTCATCTGGCTAGCTTCCTGTCAGTGTGTGAGAGGGTTGAGTGCTGTTTGGAAACAGAAACAGAATTTGCTGTGTGAGCACGAAGGAGACAGCAAGGAGCCTGGATGTGGCTTTGATCAACTGTTCTGCATTAAAGTGGGTTGCTGCTGCAAAACTGAAACTCCTCTCTCTGCTTGTGTTTTGCATTTGGAACATATTTCTTTTCAGGTGGGGAAGGGGAGTAGAATGCCTTAGCATCAGAGCGTGTTAATAATAATAAAGGAAATACTGATGCTCTGATGGTCATTTCGAAAAATTCTTTCTTAGTGAAGCCAAGAGAAACATACGTGCCAAATTTCAAGTTTGTAGGCTTTACGTTCTGGAGATTTTGTGATGATGCCTGAGTGGTATTTTGCTTTTATATATATATAGATAGCTATTTACATTAAAACAAATAAATAACTTTTTTGCTGCCTTGAGGTATTTAATAAAGTAACAAAAGTGGGATAAAAGAAATCTTATAACTTTTGGAATATTTCTACTTTTCATCCAAAATAGGGCATCTAATGCCATCTAAGTTATTTTAGTACTTTTGAGCTTCTCCACAGACTCCCACTAACTAGGCCATTTATTTTAATGGAGAACTACGGGGGGAAAAGATGGAGGAAAAAGTACTGCATAAAAAAGCCTCGGTTATGTTATATTTTATGAGATTATTACAGAGATGGTATTCAGCAGGTTCTGTCCAGTTCTGGAGAACCGGTAGCGGAAATTTTGAGTAGCAAAAACCAGCAAAAGCACCTCTGACTGGCCCCGCCCCCATCTATTCTCTGCCTCCCGAGTCCCAGCTGATTGGCTGGGTCTCCTTTTGTTTCCCTGCACAGGAGAACAGAGCTGGAAAGCAGGTTAGTGGGGTGGGAAGGAAATGGAGATTTTACAGTATCTTTCCCCTGACATGCCCACCAAGCCATGCCTACAGAATCAGAAGAAAAAAATGTTGAATCCCACTACTGGATGATTGAACCTGTTTATAAATGTATGAAACTACTCTGGATCTTGCTAAGGACAGCTAAGGTCTTTAGACAGAAAGCTGTGAGGGTGAATATTTTTCCCCTTCTTTTTGGGAGGAGGGTGAAAAGTGTTTTAAATTCAGTTTGAAATTGAGAGAGAGAGATAGACAGACAGCTGTCTGGGTGGAATCCAGACTATAGATGGATTTGCTTTGATTTGAAGGGCAGCATTAGCGTCTGCTGTTTATAAGCTCTTAATCAAGAAAGCTCTGTTTCCTGAGTCCTGCTTACAGCTGAATTAAGATGTCTGTTTAATTTGGATCTCGGATCTATGCTTTTGTGCATTTCGCTTGTATAAACACAAGATTTTGTTTTGCTTCCAAGTGGGGTTTGGTGGAGCAGGAAGCCCAAAGCAAAAATGGGGTATTTGAGAGCGTTGCTGAAAGATGACCAGATGCAGGCCAGCTACTGCTGATGTGCACAGATGTGCGTAAATATGGAGGCAGCATTAATCACAACATTCTGGCCACTATCATGACTTTTTTGACCATATTCTGTAAACAGTCCTGGTCAAAGAACTGGAATGTGTTTTATTTGGGGTTTTTTTAAATTGTGCGTTCTTCAAGCTACATTTCAAATATGTGTTTCTGGAGTCGATCCTACTTTTTGATCTCAGAAGTGCTAAAATATGTACCTTGAAAAGTTAGTGTGACTTTTCAAGAGCTACAGAACGATAGGTTTGCATCTAGTGAAAAATGTTTTGGACAATAGTGGGATCCTATCTTAGTTGCTACTGGTTCGGTGAGTGATCGTGCATGTGCACCAGTGGTGGGATTCAACATTTTTTACTACTGGTTCTGTGGGTGTGGCTTGGTGGGCATGGCAGGGGAAGGATACTGCAAAATCCCATTCCCTCCTCACCCCACTAACCTGCTTTCCAGCTCCATTCTCCTGTGCAGGGCAACAAAAGGAGACCCAGTCGATCAGCTAGGACTCGGGAGGCAGAAATAGATGGGGGCAGGGGCAGTCAGAAGTGGTATTTGCTGGTTCTCTGAACTATTCAAAATGTCTGCTACTGATTCTCCAGAATTAGTCAGAACCTGCTGAATACTACCTCTGGTGCACGTGCGAATCTAACAAGCCAATCATCTGAAAAGATGAAGAAATGAAAAGGTAGGAGCAATCCTCTCCCCTCTCCCATGTGCTTTTTGGTCTTTTATCCTCTCAGCTGAGCGTCCAGGCTGTTTTCCCCTCCTCTCATCTGATTGGAGGCTTTTGGCAGTAATTTTTACTACTGGTTCCTACAAACCGGGTCGAACTGGTAGCATACCACCACTGGTTTAGGAGGATTGGGGGGAGAAATTCAAACAAGGCTTAGAGTAGAGTAGAGAGTAGAATAGATGATGGAAGATGGGGTATATGATGGAACAGGCCCATTAATCCCAGTACAGACTCACAGTTACAACTTTTATTTATTTTATTTATTTTGATTTGTCAATCGCTTACAAGATAATAGGTATAAGTATATACATAGTTATGAATACATGAAATGGGTACATATAAGAAAAATAAAAGAAACCTGACCTGGAATCTCATTTAACATTTTGAAGAACGATTGCAGGAACTGGGCATGGCTAGTCTAGTGAAGAGAAGGATCAAGGGAGACATGAGAGCAGTGTTTGAGGTGATACCATAGAGACACTCACATCAAGGCACGCATCTCCTTGCCTGGCCTCTCATGACTGTGGGGATGCTGCAACAGTCGTAAGTGTGAAAAACAGTCATAAGTCACTTTTTTTCAGTGCCATTGTAACTTTGAATGGTCACTCCACACAAGCAAAGTACCAGCAAAGGAGGAAAAAGAAACCTTCCAAAGACGTTCCAGAGATAGGAAGTCTAGTCCTGCCAAGAATGTAATAAGGGTTAATGGAGAGGCAGTTTCTGTAAGCAACACCAGAATGTTTCCTTCCTGCCTTCTTTACAGGATTAGGCCAGTAATTTATTCTAACAACCGCTTCTCCAAACTGCTTAGAAAGTTAACAACCGGTTCTAGCGAATAGGTGCCAACTGGTAGAATCCCACCCCTGGCTGACTCAGTAAAACCGTTTAGAGAGAGCTGTAAAACACGGTAAAGCCGTATATACATCTAAGTGTATTGCTAATTTTACAGATTGCATGCAGATTTTCACAGAACACATGCAGAGCATAGCACTAAAGCACGTTCCCAGCATTTGGGCTTCTTGAAATGGTTTAACCCTTAAATTTTCCCACATTGCTTTGCCTCTCACGATGTGAACTTCTCTAATGCATTGTGGGAAATGGAAATGGCCTCTAGGTTCCAAGGCCCAGAGTGTCATGCCCTGTTGGAATCTGATTCTGAAGGGGAGGTGGAGCAGCTGACAGGGAGTGGGAGTGTGGCTCCAGTGGCTATGGACGAAACTGGGGAAGGGCACAGTCTGGCTGGGCATTCAGAGGAAGACCCAGGGCCACCCCCTCTTCATCCTAGGGCATGCAGGGAGGAATGGAGAAAGGAGCAACGTGAGTTACGTGGATTACATGGGAGAAAAGGGTCCTGATTCCCTTCATTAGCTTCAACTGGGAAAAAAGGATTTAAAAAAGGTGTTTGTGCACAGCACCTTGCTGGAAGCAAAGCATGAATTATCTTTGTCAAGTCTTATCTGGGTTCTGGCATCCTCCCAACTGTGTGTGTTTTGTTATCTTTCGAAGTCTGCAATTCCTTATCCTGCCCTGTCTTGTTAATTGCTGCAGTGTGGATTGTATTGGTTTTTATTTATAATTTATATGCACTTTGGGTTTGGACTGAATTTCTTCCCTTTAAAAACTGTTCTTGAGAGAATTTTTTTCTCCAGCCGATGATAACTGGATATTGGGGGCCAAGTTGGAGGTATTAAAGGGACTTTACCTACTTTTGTGACTTTGTTGCTTTTGTGCCATGCCACCGGTCATCACACAGAGAAGCTGGTGGCTAAGGGAAAATGGGAATGGAAAGTTTCACCATCAGACCAAGGATCTGGAGGGCATGCCTGAGCCCCAGCAGCACATTCTGCATTGTTGCAGAACTTTAACATCCTTTCCACCTCTGTTGGTTTCTTCTGTTTATGAGGAAGATGTTCGACATTTACCACTGGCATAAGCCAACTCAGGCCAGTGTCCAAGGTCGATGGTCTCCACCAGAACATTTTTTAATGCCCTACCCACACAAATGCCAGATGGGCCTCCATCACAACCCAATGGCCAGGTTTTTGTCAACACTTTTGTCGACAAACTGATTGGCACAATCTGAGATATGTGGGCAATGGAGCAGCAATTCATGGATCAAAGAATTGGAAGCATCCCACATTGAGGAAAGGCCTCTTGATTTCAGGGAACTTACTTTAAAATAAAATAAAATAAAATAAATAAAATAAAAAATAAAATGAAATTTTAAAAAATAAATTAAAATTAAAATTACATTAAAATAAAATTAAATAAGCGACCAAGTCCTGTTGTTCTTACCACCACACAGTGCATCCCTTCAAGATAAGATTAAAACCAGAGGCTTACAAAGTATATATTCTAAACCTCTGGTTTTAATCTTCACTTCTATTCCTTGGGGTAAAGACATACATAATGCATTTAAGTGAGGTCAGTGTGGATTTTAAAAAAAACGTAGATTCAGACCAATTGCAAAGCCCTGGGGGATATCCAATCACTTTCCCAGCACTTAAAGTGTGGCATATGTCTTCCCTGCTGATACTTTAATCACCCGGCCACATCATGTATCTGGAAACAATATGGACATTTAACAAAGGAATCCTAGCTGTGTGGTTAACCAGAAATATTTTTCCCTGCTGCTATGTAAAGCTTCTTCACCACATAAACATCTGCACAAGAGATTGCTGAGAAAGCCACATGAACGAGACCAATAACTATATTTAAAGCTGGCAGTTCCCCTGCAACATGCAGCTACAAAAGGAAACGGCATCTCCAACAAGAAAAATAAGAAGGGAAAATTAGGGAGAAGATGGGGTTTTCTTCTTGAAAATCAGAAAGCTGGGGAGGGACCCAAGCTTTGTCTGGACTGTTTTATTCTGTTGGAAGAAATATTCATCTGGTTCAGTTCCAAGCTGGCAGAAGGATGCTGGAAACATGAAGGTTGATTAGAAAGATGGTTTTAGTCTTTTGGTATTTGTGATTTAGTCCTATGTATAAAGTGGCATTTTTAAACTATCGAACTTAATATATGTTTTAAATAGGTTTTAGCCTAAGTTTTTAATTATTACTATTATTACTTTAATTATTTTAATTTTTAAATACTCCAAAGTGTGATTGTGATGTGGTGTTTGGGGCACTGTGTTGGAGTAGCTTTTAAATTTCATTGTATTTTGAATGCAGTGACAATAAAGGTATTCTAGTCTAGTCTAGTCTATTTATGGTGAAGCAGAACCATCAAGCACCAGAGGTGGGCTTCAAAAATTTCAGCAAGGGTTCTCTGTCTGGTTGCTGGTTGGGCATGCCTCTGGGAGGGCAAAACACCCCAGCAGGGGTGAAATTAATTTTTGCCCCCTTACCAGCTCTGTGGGCATGGCTTGGTGTGTGTGTCTTGGTGATCATGTGACTGGGTAGGTAAGCATGGCCAAGCTGACATCATTTGGCCTCTCTCTCATCTCATCTCTCTCTTTCTCCTCTCTCTCTTTCTCCCTTTCTCTCTCTCTCTCTGACACTTTTTTCTCTATATTTTAAAAGCAATAGGAAGGAAGGAAGGAAGGAAGGAAGGACCTAGACCAGGGAGAATTTGATTAGTCAAGCTTAGTCTTTCTGTGAGAAGCAATTCCCTTAACATAAGGAAAACATAAGGATAATAAGCATTTTATCACTCCCAATAAATAATAGAGCAACCCCTGAAAGGAATGAAGGGAAGGCCAGTAAAATGGATGACACAATTAATGAGCTTCAGGCCAGCAGCTGGAACAAAGATACAAGGATATAGTACAGGCTTCACTCCAGAGCTCAGTTGGTTTAATAGATTCCAGCAGTACATTAATCTGAATTATGCATATATAGTGGGGAATAGGGAGCGTAATGTCAGTTTTCTTTATGGCTAAGTTAATTTAGAGTACAGCTGCCACCAACAGACTTTTTGTATGGCTCTAGTTCTTTGAATACCACAACTGAAGGACAGGGAGCAATGCTACTACAGGTAGTCCTTGGCTTACAACATTCATTTAATGATTCGTTTTTCTCACCATGTAATATATACATCCAAACAAGACTGTGTTGTTTCTCTATGTCATATATGTGCGTTTATGCATAATATTTATTTATTTATTTATTTATTTATTTATTTGTCATGTGTATGTAGTGTATATTGGAAGTGGTGACTCTTTGAGAGTTGTATGCAATGAAATTTCATTTTAATGTATTGCCAATTGATGTACATTTAAAGTGACAATAAGTTAGTGTCTAAGTTTAACTCTAATGACAATTCAAAGTTACAATGGCACTGAAAAAGGTGACATTTTTCACACTTAATGACTGTTGTTGCAACCCCACAATCACCTGATCAAAATTTGGATGCTTGGCAACTGGGCAGTGTTTAAACTGTGTTTATGATGGCTGCAGTGTCCTGGAGGTGTTATGTGATTTTCCTTTTGCAACCTTCTGACAAGCAAAGTCAATGGGGAAGCTGGAGTCACTTAACAACCATGTTCCTAACTTAACAACTGCAGTAAGTCACTTAGCAACAGTGGCAAGAAAGGTCATAAACTGGAGCAAAACTCACCCAATTGCCTTGCTTGGCAACAGAAATTTTGGGCTCCATTTTGTTTATAAGTCAGTGTAACCTAATATATATCCATTCACCAGTAGATGGCTTCTTTAGCTTAAAATCAACATTAAAGGTCCACTTTCAAAAGTCAACATTAAAAATCTAGTTTAAAACTATTCTGTTTGTTGTTTATTTCAAATTAATTTAAACAAAATGTCCAATAAACAATCACATATCCAGCACTTTAGAGTGCCAGTTCAGAGCCCTGCCAGTAAGATTTGTACATCCAGTCTTTCTATGTTCTGTAGCTTTTAGTGTACCCTAATTTTTCTCTGTCGCTCTTTGATTGCTGCTTGAAAGTATTCCAAAGAGTCTCTTTCCTGGATTAATTTTATTTTGGGGAAGTCCTTAACAAAAATTGAAAATCACCTAATCAACTCCAATCACTGTCCACTCTCATTGCTTCAGCACAGTCTTGGTTTCTTCGGCTGTCCCAGCATCACGGTGGTCATGATGGCTGCCTCACCTTTGTCTGGCAAAGAGGGAAGAAACCCTGGTCCAGAAGGAGAGTCACTGCTCTCTGCAACCAGCACGGTGTCCCTCCTTATGAGTCACCCCTACAGGGTGACTTTAGCCCCTTGGGGGTCCTCCGACAAAGAGGATTTGATGTGGGAATCCGGAGCCCCGCTCCCCTGCATCAACCACACAGCGACGTCAAACCAGAAGTCAATTTTGTTCATAAGTGAGGATTGCCTGTAATTAAATTTCTCTTCAGCCACTTAAGCTCTTACTGTCATAGAACTCTATCTGGAAAAGAAGACCCAGAACATGATTCAAATATAGATAGACGTTGAGTTACGAGGTCTTGACACTCATTTAGCGACCGTTTGAAGTTACAACGGCACTTTAAAAAGTGATTTACAACCAGTCCTCCCACTTAATAACCCTTAAATGGACAAATGGAATTCCTGTAAACTCTGGTTCAACTTACTTCAGCTTCAACTTACAACCAGTCACTTAGCAACTTTCAAAGTCATGAGGGATCCCTGCCCCAAAAGCTACTTTGACCTGATTAACAACAACAGTGCCCTCTTGTGGCTACGTGACCCACATTTTGGGAGTTTGGCAACCAGCAAACCTTTACAGCCGGACCATTATTTTTGATATTCTTTGTAAGTTTCTGGTGGTTTTTCTGCCAGTTTCTGACAAAAATTACCCATTAGGTAAAATGAATTTGCTTAATGATCATGGTGTTCATTTATTGACTCCGATAAAAAATGCCCAAAAAATCAGAGCCTTGATTTATAACCACAGTGACTTATGACCATAATTCCAGGCTCAATAACTGTCGTAAGCTGAGCACTATTTGTAATGCTTCAATTTACAACTACAATAACTTATGGCTGCAATTCTGGGTTTAATTGCAATCGTAAGTCAAAGAATACCTGTGAATTGCTGCCCTGGAAGATTTTACTCTTCTAGGTGACTCTGAGGAATGAAATCCTACAACCTGAGGCGACATTTTAATCCATTGCTTACTGCCTCTGTCATCAGGACATTTCAAAGAGATCCTGGCACACTCTTTCTATCCTGTCGAAACCTATACCATTTCCTCTTCTCTGCTGCCAGCTTCTCACTTCATATCTGATTCTCACAGGGCTGATCTCCAGTTGCGTTTCAGAACATCCTGCTGGGTGTGTTTTCATGGCTGTCACACTTTCCTGACCTTCCCGTTTTGGGTGAGGGCTGTGGGATCTGCGTCATAGGGTCTGCTGGCATTCTTGCTGCCCACATCAATGCCACTGGTGATAGCCGCATCTCACTTTCTAATTTCCTTGGTCACTGATAGTGAGCTGTTGAAATCTAGCCCCCCCAATCTCTTTATTATTGAATTTCAAGGGTCCTTGGTGCTCTCTCAGCTTGCTTGTCTTCTTGCAGACGTTTCATTACCCAAACATCATCACTGCTAGCAAGGAGTGGGATTTGCTCTCAGTTTATATTCTAGTGACTTGCCCTGTCAGTGTTGGTGGTCTTGGTGGTTATTTGGCTGGATTGTTTATGAGTTAGCTTCAGGGGTGGGATTCAAAAATCCCAGTTCGCTGCCCGGTTGCTGGGTGGGTGTGGCCATGTTGGGCATGGCCTACTAGAACTTCCGGGAGGGTCATTTTTCACCTTCCCCAGAGTCCAGACATTTCCTTTGAGCCTCTGAGAGGGCAAAAATTGACTCCCCAGGGTCTGGAGGCCCTCCAGAAGTCGGAAACAGGCCCATTTCTGGACTTCTGGAAGGCTTTTTTTCACGCTCCCAGAGCCTCTGCACAGTCCCAGCACTTACCTGTAATCCAAAATGGGCCCCGTGGAAACTTCTGGGAGGAGTGGGCAGGGCCAACTTATCGGTTCAACTATTGGTTCAGCAAACCAGTTGTAAATTTAACATCTGGTTCACGCAAACCAGTAGAATCCCACCCCTGGTTAGCTTGCTGGGTAGTTCCTTGATTGCATTATTGTTTACTTCTTGATTGTTGGTCAGGTGTTAATCTTGGTGTTAATTCAGCTCCCTGCCCACCCTCCAGCTTCAAGGTGATGGGATTAAGACATGGCCCTCAGGACATGATAGGATTAGCCCTCTAGACATCTCACCACATGGTACCGGGGAAGATTACATCACCTAGCAAGATTCAATCAAGCTTGGGACTCAAGACAAACTACAAAGTTACCCCTGCATGGCCCCATAGGAGTCTGACAATCAATCAGAATGCATTTCATGCCACAGGAACAGGAAGCAAGTTCAAAGCCCAACAGAGGGTATAAATCAATCTCTCTCTCTCTCTCTCTCCCTCCCTCCCTCCCTCTCTCTCTCTCTCCCCCATGTGTCCTTTTTTGCTTAGGACCNTCTCTCTCTCTCTCTCTCTCCCTCCCTCCCTCCCTCTCTCTCTCTCTCCCCCATGTGTCCTTTTTTGCTTAGGACCGCAATATGGTCCTGTCCACCATTAAAACCATTCTTCCAAGCAGTCACCATGTTTCCAGTGTCTTTTTTCCCACTTGGAACTGAATCAGATGGATATATCTTCCAACATCAGGGATAGTCCATTCTGGTATTTGTTCCCAGTAAATTGATTTCTCTACTATTATGCATAATCTGCAGTTAGATTTAAAGTCTAAGACTGGTAAAAACTTAATAATTCAAGTCGTAACCAAAAAGTCTAAGAATTATGAAGATACTATCTAAGATATATGCAGTTGGAAGCGTGGTGGGTTTTGTTTTTTGTTTTGGTAAAATTGGGGTGCTTGGGCCTAATAGATTCAAAAATTCTGTTCTGTATAAAATGGTATACTCCAAACTATGCAATCTGATTGGCTAAAAGACTAAGCATTGGATTGGTTCATTAGGAACCAATCCAAAAGAGCCGCTGAAAGGCGGCAAAGTCAAATAGCTGCCATTGTCTACAAGCCGGCAGGCAAGCCTGTATAAAAAGGCTGCCTCGGCTTCAGCCAAACCGTTCCGTTACNCCATTGGCTACAAGCCGGCAGGCAAGCCTGTATAAAAAGGCTGCCGCAGCTTCAGCCAAACCGTTCCGTTACTGTTGTTTGCTTCAATAAAGACTTGTTTGTTGGAACCCGGTCTACCTCGCATTTTTCCGGACGGAACAAATTCAAATAGTGGAAGTCCTTGGGTATTGCTCCAAGGGTCCTAATATAATAATGGATTTTCTTCTTCACTTTCTCTTCTTATCAGCGAGCTCACAAAGATTGAAACAGAGATTCTGCCTGTTTCTTCCTATCTCCAAACTGGGCTAATTGTGTATAAAAATAAGTGCTGTTGTTGATCAATGGTGTGGCTCTCTTAAAGAATAATAACCAGTGAGTTGGGTTCCTTCTACTTCATCCATTCTCCTAAACTTTGAAGATCACCCCCCCCCCCTCATCACCAGAGTNTTTGAAGATCACCCCCCCCCCCTCATCACCAGAGTTGTCTCTTTCAAACTATCCATCTGAACCCATATTCTTCAAAGTTGTCAGAAAAACAGAATAACAGGCTTGGCAGGGACTTTGGAGATCTTCTAGTCCAACCCCCTGCCCAAGCAGGAAAGCCTATACAATTTCAGACAAATGGTTGTCCATTTAAAACCTCTAGTCTGGAGGCAAGTTGTTCCACTGATTAATTGTTCCAATTGTCTGGAAATTTCTTAGTTCTAGGCTGGATCTCTCCTTGATTAGTTTCCACTCATTGCTTCTTGTCCTACTCTCAGATGCTTTGGAAAATAGGTTGACTTACCTACCCTTTTCTTTGCAGTAGCCCCTTAGAATTTGGAACACTGATATCATTTCACCACTAACATGTCTGGACTTCAACTCCCAGAATTCTTCAGCCAACACGACTGGCTGGGAAATTCTGGGAGTTGAAGTCCACACCTCTTAAAGCTGCCGACTTTGAAAAACACATCTGGCTTCCATGTATAGAAACTCACCCCTCCCCTAGAAAAATGACATTTTTGAGAAATCTTTAAAAAGGCAGGATAAAATATTTCCCCTAAAAGAGAAATAAAAATCTTAAGGGAGACAGAAACTCAGAGCCCCAGCTCCCTGCTCCAAAGAAGATACTAAGCTGAACCCAGCTTTTAGAAATGAAGATTTGGTCATCCATTTCTCCCTTCAGCAAAGACTGAACAAAGGTAGAGTTAGGTCTTAGCCACAATAGGAATTACCCAACAAGCCCCTTCATTGCATCAGCTAAACTTCAACCAAGCTTAGCTCAGACAAGGATTTGTACATGGCCCCATGGGAGTCTGACAACAGCCAATAAGAATACATGTTCTTCCACAGAAATAGAAAGTTCAAGTGCAAAGCCCAAGAAAAGATATACATACCCCCCCCCAACTCTATGTAGTCAGCTGCACCAGAATCACAAGTGCTTTGTGGCAGGGGTGGGATTCCACTGATATAACAACAGGTTCAGTGATCGCACGCACACTCTGCGCGCGCTCTCCACATTTTAAACGGCTCTCATACTTACCTTTTACAGCAGTCCCTGTGAAAAAAACAGCTGAGGCATGGCAAACCACTCTGCCACGTGAATCAACTGTGCTCTAAACTAGGGGTCTCCAACCTTGGCAACTTTAAGACTCGTGGACTTCAACTCCCAGAATTCCTTAGGCAGCTTTGCTGGTTGAAATCCATAAATCTTAAAAGTTCTTCAAGTTGCCAAGGTTGGAGATCCCTGCCCTAAACAAAAGAAGTAAAGAACAGGAAAGAGCAGGGCCGGCCCACAGCAAACTGGTTTGGAGACAGCTGATCTTTGGAGCAAGGGGTTTGTCTGAACCGGTCTGAACCGGTAAAATCCCACCCCTGCTTGGTGGTTCTGCTTCATCATTAAACCATCTTTCCAATCATCTTCCATATTTCCAGTGTCTTTCTCCTGGCTTGGAACTGAACCAGATGGATATTTTTTCCAACACATGCCAAGGAAAATGTGGATTGTTGTCTTTAGCCATTCTTATTCTTTCCTCTTTTATTCGCAAATTCAGCCCTGATTGATTTCCCATTCCTTACAGATCTTGAATGATCATGGAGAGGCCCTCAAAGGGAGCGTATTTCCTTCTGCTCCTCTGCTGGCTGGGGGTTTCCTGGGAGGCCCGTCTTCCCCACCCACTCATCTCTTCCAATGCGACCATCTTCTCCCATGTCTACACAATTAAGGTGGCCGGAGAAGACACACTGAACGAGGGCGCCTCCCCACCTCCCCAAGAGGCCTTAGGCCCTCCTGGATCTTCCCGAGGAGGGGCCCAGTATGAACACACCCTGGAAGGTTCAGATCAAGAGCATGTGGTTTTTACCCACCGCATCAACCTCCCACAGCAATCGTGCGGGTGTCCCCCTGGCACCGAAGATACCCAGGAGCTTTGGAGAAGGCTGCAGGCCCTGGAGAATGAAGTGCGGATCCTCCAGGAAACGTGCCAAGCTGGGGGAGGCTGTTGCCCTGCTGCGTCCACCAGCAGTCAAGCCAGTGAAGGTAAGGGAAGAGGAGGAGGAAGGTGGGGTTGAGTTCTACCTCTTCAGCTGTTGGAATATTTTATTCCTGAGCAAGTTAGTTGCTGAGCTGGGATCAAAGGAAGCAGGCAATTGCATGAATTAAGTCCTTTGTTCTTCACCCAAGAGTGATGACAGCAAGACCTTAGGAAGGCGGCCATAGAGACCTCCTCCATCCAGGACAGCTTAGATACATTACAATCAGCCCCTCCTGTAGAATATAAACTCCTTACCTAGTCATTTGTTTCCCTCCATACTTCATTCCATTTGAATTCCTTCCTTCCCTCCTTCCTTTCTTTCCTTCTTCCTCTCTCCCTCCCTCCTTCCCTCCTTTCTTTTCTCTTCTTTCTTTCCCTCCTTCCTTCCTCTTCCTTCCTTCCCTCCTCCTTCCCTCCTTCCTTCCTTTCCTTCTTCTCCCTCCCTTGTTCCCTCATTCCATCCTTCCTTCCTTTCTTTTCTCTTTCTTCCCTTCTTCCTTCCTTCCCTCCTCCTTCCCTCCCTCCTTCCTTCCTTTCTTTCCATCTTCCTCCCTCCCTCCTTCCCTCCTTCCTTTCTTTTCTCTTCTTTCCCTCCTTCTTCCTTCCTATCTTCCTTCTTTCCTTCCCTCATTCTTCCTTCCCTCCTCCTTTCCTCCCTCCCTCTTTTCTTTCCTTCTTCCTCTCTTCCTTCTTCCCTCCTTCCTTCCTCCTTCTTTCCTTTCTTTCCCCCTCCCTCCCTGCCTCCTTTCTTTCTCCTTCCTTCCCTCCTTCCTCCTTCCTTCCTTCCTCTTTCCCTCCTTCTTCCCTCCCTGTCTCCCTTCAAATAACTTTGTGAAAAGCCACCTTTAGAAGATCTGAGTTTTATTTTCATTCAGACTCACTTCTGAGGGTAGAGCAAGCAGATGAGCTCATGGGCTTCCTTCCTTGGGCTATAAATGCAATAATTAAGCAATTTACAGGTCCCCTTTTAAAAAATCCCTCCCTTCCCCTCCTTATGTTTCTCTCTCACACACACTTTCTCTCTCTCCTAGGCCAGACAGACATTCATACGTTATGTTCTCACCACGGATCCTTTGACCTCTCTCGTTGCCTGTGTGAATGTGAGTCAGGTTGGGGTGGTCCCACCTGCGCTGAGCCGGTCTGCTCTGGAGGCTGCGGGGGCCCAGAGCGTGGCAGATGCATCAACGGGCACTGCCAGTGCCAGCCTGGCTACTCGGGGGTCAGCTGCGAAGAGCCGCCATCTTGCCCTGACGACTGCAATGATCAAGGGCGCTGTGTGGATGGCCGTTGTACCTGTTTCCCAGGATATATGGGCCCCTCCTGCTCCGACCCAGTTTGCCCCCAGAACTGCCATGGACATGGCCAATGCGTCTCAGGACAGTGCGTGTGCAACCCAGGTTACAGTGGTGCAGATTGTGCCGTCCGAGCTTGCCCTAGCAACTGCAACCGGCGTGGAGAATGTCATAATGGACGCTGCGTGTGTGAGCCAGGCTTCACCGGGCCGGCCTGTGGCACCAAGACTTGCCCTAATGACTGTAACCGGAGAGGCCACTGTCTTCAGGGAGGGGTGTGTTCCTGCCACCCAGACTATACTGGACCCGACTGCGGTCAGCTGGCATGCCCGGAGCACTGCAGTGGCCATGGAGAATGTCAGAATGGAACGTGCATGTGCAACAGTGGCTATTCAGGCGATGACTGTTCAGTAGGTAGGTGCAAAAGTTTAAACAATCAGTCAATCAGACGAGAGCTGGAAGAGACCTTGGTGGTCTTCTAATCCAACCCCTTGTTCAAGCAAGAAGTCATACCATTTTAGGCAAGCGACTGCCCAGCCTTTTCTTAAAAACCTCCAGCGATGAAGTACCCACAACTTTTGAAAGCAAACCTTTCCACTGGTTGATTGTTCTCACTGTTAAGAAATTTCTCCTTAATTCCAGGTTGCTTCTCTCCTTGATTAGTTTCCATCCATTGTTTCATGCCTTACCTTCTGGTGCTTTGGAAAATAAGCTAAATTATTTGGAAAATAGGTTGTGAGGGGACATTTCCTGAATCCTTTATGGTCTAACCAAGTGTTTCTCAACTTTGACAACTTTGTAACTTAGCCAGCCAGCTAGAATACCCCCAGTATATAGCAACCCACCTTCATATGATCACATTTTGTGAGCTTCCCAGATGTGGGGACCTTCCCAAATGTGCTTCCGACAAGCAAGGACAATGGGGGAAGCTGGATTTGCTTAATGGCTGTCGTAAAAAATGTTGTAAAATCAGGTGCAGTCATGTTGTCAGGATTCTGGCGATTGCCCTAATTAAATCACAAGCCAAGCTTCAAAAGAATCCAAAAGATTTATTTGGAGCAACATGTCGGCATTATCCCAGTTGAAGCCAACTCTGACACATTTACAGTCACCTTTATTTACAGTGATTTACAGTCACCCATGACCCTGTTTCCCTCCTTTCCTGTGGGTGTATCATCAATCAGATTCTCCAGCGAAGCACGTTCATGGGCTGGGCATCATCAATCACATTCTCCAATGAAAGATTTTTGCAGGCAGAAGATCCAGTAGCCTAGCTACAATCTTTGTAAGATATGCATGGAATGTACTTCTGAGTCCGCAATTCAAAAACCGAGTCAGAGAAAAAAAAAGGTGAAAAATGGCTGACTCTTTAAATTGTACCTCCCCCCACCTATGGTAACTCAAAAATAGGCATAAGAATTCTTTACGAGTTGACACATGTAAGGACTCACAATGATCATGTTGCTTAGCAATGGAAGTTACAGTCCCAAGTTGAGGACTACCTGAACAGAAAAACTTATAGCAAACTGGGCCAAACCTTACTATACCAGCCTTTAAAAGAGCATTAAAAATTTTAAGATTCCTTGAAAAGAGCACCTATTTATGCTGTTTGGCTTCAGCTGTTAAATCCCCTTAATGTGTGTTTTGAATTGGCTAACATATGCTGGCTGGAGAATTCTGGGAGTTGAAGTCCACACATCTTAAAAGTTGCCAAGGTGGAAAAATGCTGGTCTCCTGATTGAATAAACAGCAAGGTGATTTTTTTGCTACCAGAGAGAGGGAAAAGGAGCTGTGAATATTCTTGCACAAATCTATATACTACTAAAACTGTCATTCCTGTAATCGTTAATTGGTAAAACAGTGCATCATAGGTCAACAATTTTTGAACCCATATGCCCCAAATGGGCTACCTTAAAGAATGCATCCAAAATCCAGGATCCACAACTCCCAAGGAAATGAAATTTAGGGAAGTTGTCATAAAATCAAAGGGTTGGAAGGGACCTTGGAAATCTTGTACTCCAATCACCTGCCCAAGGCAGGAGTCCTCATACCTTCCTGAACAAAATGGCTGTGCAATCTTTTTTTGGGGGGAATTCTCCAGGGATAGGGAGCAGCTGTGAGAGGTAAGCTGTTCCATTGATCAATCGTTCTCTCACTATCAGGAAATTCCTTCTTATGCAATAGTGGTGAATGGTGTAGGATGAGGACGAAGATTCATTCTCCGAACTTGTGGGTTGGTTTCTGAAGATTTCGTTACCAGGCTAGGTAACATCCACACCTGAAGCCCTAAAAAACAGAAGAACACTGATACAACATCCCCTAAACTCTGCTGAAGCCTGGTAACGAAACATTTGGAAACCAACTCACCAGCTCGGAGAATGAACCTTCACCTTCATTCTTATTTCCAGATTGCGTCTTCCTGTGATGAACTTCAGTGCTGCTGGGCTGCTGCTGCTGTAGTTATGTGATGCTCATTTTGAACATTCTGTGACAGTTTCCCAGCCACTCTCACAATCCCTCACTTCGTCCCCCATCCAGCAGCAGTTACTTATTAGCCTGCTTGGAAGGGAAATAGGAAGGCAGGGAGCGAGGGAAGAATATGGAGAAAGGAAAGGCAGGAAGGAAGATTTTTAATGCTTCCTGTCAACTTCTTACAAGGAAAATCAATGGGGAAGCCAGCAGGAAATCAGAAGTTGCTTCCATACCCATTGCTTTTTTGCCTGCCCATGGTGATTCTGTTTAGATATATCTCTGAAACAATAACCCAACAGGGCACTGGTTAGTGTTTGAACTAGTATGGAACATAGAGGTATGCACCTTGATTGGAGGTGAGGCTCACAGACTATCTCCTCGGTAAAATATCTCTTCAAGGCAACCTTATCTTAGCAAAGTTCTGAAGAGATGACTCTAAAATAACAAAGCTAGCCATATTGGTTTCTGCTCTTATGTTCACACACCATCTTTTTTCTTGGCCTAAACAGAGATTCCATCCATTGGTGTCCGTGTTTCAAATCGAGATGAAACGTCTTTTCGCCTGGAGTGGAACTACCCTGAGATTTCTGTAGATGGATATGAGATCCATGTGGCACCCACGGTAATGAGATACACTTCAGGACAATGTGCTTGGGCAACAGAAGTGGAGAATCCAACTTTGCTGCCTTCCAAATATTGCTGAACTATAACTCCCAGCAGCCCCAGGCAGTGCGACCAGGGAGAATGCTGGTAGCTGTGGTTCCTCAATATCTGGGTTCAGCCAGAACTCATTTCTATTCATCGTAGTTCCTATTTTAAGAAAAGATTGGATTTTTTTTAAGCTACTAAAGGCCACTCTGCTCAGCCTGGCTGCCCATTACTGGAGGACACAGATGGAAAATGGGGTCCTTTATGTGGCTCCAGCTCACCTCAAGCACATTTTCTTTTTCTGTTTTCCTGATCCACATCAAAATATTATTTTACACTTTTATTTCTGCTCAAACTGTATTGTCCACTTTGCTTGCTGCATTTAACTTTGCATTGGCAAGAATCCCCCCCTCTCTTTCTCTCTCTCTCTCTCTCTCTCTGTGTAGGAGAGAGAGAAAGAGAATGAGTGAGTGAGTGAGAGAGAGGGAGGGAGGGAGGGAGGGAGGGAGAGGAGTCAAAGATGGCAGCCATTAGTATATGATCACAGATCTGCTCTTTTCAATGTGAATCATTAAATAATGCACATTAAAAATAGCTACCTACTTTTCCAATGCATTTAAAAAAAACTATCAATGCATAATTGAAATTACAGAGGGAGAGGATTTAGCTTAGCCTCAGGTTCGTTCATCCATCCATCCATCCATCCATTGTTTATGGATGCTCACCTTCCAGTGGACCTCTGGGCAGTGAATATGGAAATAGCATAAACATCAATTGAGAGAACCACATTGAGGCTCCACAAAACCTTATTCATTTGGTTTCTTTGCAACTAGGATTAAATCCCTGTCTCTCAAAATCATGAAATAATGAATCAATGAATGTGGGAGGAGAGCAGTAAGTGCTCTCTTCACTTCACTCTTCACTTCACTCTCTTCACTCTCTTCTCTTTTCCTTACTATTCTTCACTCCAGGAATGAAGAATAGTAAGGAAAAGAAAACCAAATGTCACTGCCAGTTTTTAAAGTTGCAGATCTGAATGTCAGGAAAAGTTCATAGCTGCTCTGCTACTGAAGCTAATAGCACTTAGACATATACCACTTCACAGTGCTTTACAGTCTCTCTAAGCTGTTTACAGAGTCGCATATTGCTGTCAACAATCTGGCTCCTCATTTTATCAGCCACAGAAGGATGGAAGTCTGAGTCAACTGTGAGCCGGTCAGGATCGAACTCCTGGCTGTGGGCAGAGTTAGCCTGCAAATACTGCATCCTCATCACTGCGCCACTATGGCTCTTCCATTGCAGGAAGCTGTTCAGAGTATTACAGCATAAATTCAATGCCAGAAAAGTAAACACAGATGACTGAGGCTACATTTAACTTCTTTATAAACATATAAAGTCAATTTTAAACACCAGTTGTAGATTTCTCCAACATGGAGCAAACTCAAACAGAAGCAGACATTAGTTTCACTTTAGTTCAGCAGGAAAGCAAAACACATAGCAGAGGAGAGAAGCAATTTTATTTTCAATAGACAGAGTCAGAGCTTAAGCTTCAGAGCTGCAGAGCTTAACAAAGAGCCACACCTCGGCTACTTCTAGTTTCAGTTTCCAAACAGTCCTCATTGGCTGACTTAGTTGCTGTGCCTATTCATTGGCTGACCATGTTACCATGCTCTATTCCAGTTTATGAATATACTCTGACAGAAGCCCTCCTGTAATAGCTTTTGGAGGCAATCTTGGGAACATGCAGTAAAGGAACACTTAATTTAAAGTTAGTTGTGGTGCCTGAATATGCGTGCATTTTGAAGATCTAACTTCCTCCATGTGCAGGAAGATTCATTCCTGGAAAAAATAGAATAGAATAGAACAGAACAGAACAGAACAGAATAGAATAGAATAGAATAGAACAGAATAGAACAGAATAGAATAGAATGTAGAGGAGAATAGAATAGAATAGAATAGAATGTAGAGGAGAACAGAACAGAACAGAATAGAACAGAACAGAACAGAATAAAATAGAATAGAATAGAATATCTTTATTGTCATTGCATTCCATGAATACAGTGAAGTTTGAAAGCTACTCCAGCACAGTGCCCCAAACACTACATCACCATCACAGTACAGAGTTTTAAAAATTAAAATAATAATAATAGGACTGAATCACAAATGCACTGCATGATTCAAGACAGTTACTGCCTTGGAAAAGAAACTGTTTCTCAATCTATTAGTCCTCATTTTAAGACACCTATAACGCCTTCCTGATGGTAACAGTTCGAAATATGAGTATCCAGGATGAGAACGGTCTGTGGAGATTTGTAGTGTTCCAGAGAGGAGTCTGGTCTTCACAATCTCTTCCAGAGAAGAAAAAGAGCAACCGATGATTTTTTGTGCTGTGTTTATAACTCTCTGGAGCATCTTCTTATCCACTGCAGAGCATCCAGCATACCACACCGTTAAACAGTATGCCAAAATGCTCTCAATGGTAGAACGGTAAAAAGCAGCCGGCAACTTCTCACCCAGACCACTCTTTTTCAGCAACCTCAGAAAATGCAGGCACTGTTGGGCCTTCTTTGCAGTGGTCATAGTGTGGACTGACCAAGTAAGATTGTCGGGAAATAGCAGTGTTTTTTTTTCCCCCAACATGCAGTGAAGCTCATAGAAACCGTTTTACAGGTAGTCCTCGACTTACGACCACAATTAAGCCCAACATTTCTGTTGCCAGGTGAGAAGGTTGTTCAGGGAGTTTGCCCCGTTTTACAATCTTTCTTGCCATGGTTGTTAAGTGAATCCCTGCAAGTTGTTAAGTTACTAACATGGTCATTAAGTGAATCTAGCTTCCCTATTGACTTTGCTTTGTCAGAAGGTCCTAAAAGGCCTTCAAAAGACCCCAGGATGCTGCCACCGACAAAAATAGGTGTCAGTTGACAAGCATCTGAATGTTGATCACATTGACCATGGGGATGCTGCAAAAAACAAACAAACACTTTTTTCAGTGCCGATGTAACTTTGAATGGTCATTAAGTGAACTGTTGTAAGTAGAGGACTACCTTGGTTTAGAATTTAGGAGGCTGTATGTCTTGAAAGATTTTTCAGACTAATCTCTCTTTCCTCTCCCTTCCTAATCTTATTCCAAACAAAATGATTAATGAGACCCACATGAGCAGGGATATCGAACTCAAGGCCCGGGGCCCGGATCTAGCCCATGGGGTGCTTAGATCTGGCCCGTAGGGCACCCTAGAAACAAGCGAAGGACCGGCCTGCAGTGCCTCGGCCAGCGAAAATGGAGCTTGGGGAGGCTGTGTGAGGTCCTCCCGAGCTCCATTTTCGCTGGCAGAGGGTTGCAGGAGGCCATCGCAGCCAAAAATGGAGCTTGTGTGGCCCTCCTGAGTTCTATTTTCATTGGCAGAGGGTTGCAGAAGGCTGTCGCAGCCGAAAACGGAGCTCACACGGCCCTCCTGAGCTCCATTTTCACTGGCAGAGGGTTGCAGGAAGCCCCCACAGCCGAAAACGGAGCTCAGGATCCCTCAGGCCACCACAAGCGCTTCTAACACAAGTGATATTGAGCTGGCCACACCCACCCTAGCTTCCCGAGGTCAAACACAACACTGGTGCAGCCGTCAATGAAACTGAGTTTGACACCCCCTGCTCAGGAGTATCAGTATGTTGTGTGGTATCATACTGTCTCTTTTTTCCTTTCCAACCTGCAGAAGGATCCTCGGGCGGGCGAATCCATACACCTGTCTGGCACCCAAAGGATCTTTGAATGCAAAGGATTAAAACCAGGGGAGGAATACACAGTCACCGTTCGGGTACAAAAAGGGCAACACTACGGACCCCCTGTTACCCAGATCGTGCGTACGCGTATGTAGTCTGGAGCTGTGACTCCGTTTCTGTCTGCTTCCCACATTCTCCATTTTTTCCCCCCTCTTGTTGACCTGTTCCATGTTCTTGCAAATTCCCCTTCTTCTTGTCCAGCAGGAAATTTAGGTCTGGTCTATTTTCTCTAAGTCACATGTTTATTCAGATCTGGTCAAAGATGGGTCGTCATATAAAGCTGGAAGACACCACCCACCCCAAAATGATTTATTCAGCTTGATTTTATACTTTATGTGGTTATACAATCAGGAAAACAGCTGTTTGCATGAAACTAGATAAAAAGTTGCTACAATATCATTGCTTGGCCGGTACATTTCAGAAACATATTTAGAAAGAAACGTATTTAGCAAACCCAATTGCCCCTATCTGTGGTTTCCTGTCACGCTTCTCCTGACCTACAGACAGTGTTCTGACCTATGCTCAGGGGTGGGATTCTACCAGTTGGCACCTATTACGCTAGAACCAGTTGTCAACTTTCTAAGCAGTTCGGAGAACCGGTTGTTAGAAGAAATTACTGGCCTAATCCTGTAAAGAAGGCAGGAAGGAAACACATCTGGTGTTGCTTGCAGAAACTGCCTCCCATTACACCTGATTACATTTCTTGACAGGACTAGACCTTCCTGTCTCTCGAAACTTCTTCTGGAGTTTTTTTCCCCCTCCTTTGCTGGTCACTTTGCTGGTAGAGTGGACCATTCAAAAGTTACAAATGGCACTGAAAAAAGTGACTTATACCATTTTTTCACACTTACAACTATTGCAGCATCCCCGACAGCCATGAGAGGCCCAGGCGAGGAGATGCGTGCTTGATGTGAGTGATAGTTGAGTTGGCACGCCAGCCAATAACAATGAGCACCAAGACATGTCCACCCAAGCCCATGTCCAACCGATGAAACACAGTCACGCCACTCATCCTAAATCACACCCACAGAAACTGGTTGTGAAAATATGTGAATCCCACCTCTGCCTAGGCTTCCCAAAAAGCACTAAGGCATACTTTTTTGTCTGGCAAATCCCTTTTATTAAATGAAGGTTAATTTCTGTTCATTCACTTTCAAGCCAAAGCCTGGCAAACAGTATTTCAAGGGTCTAATTATAAGCAGACCTTATCTAGCCGGGAGAGCTGCCAAGTAAAATAATTGTCAAATTGTAGTGCTGACAAGGAAAGGCTTGGCCACAGTGTCTCCTGAGTTGCATAAACAGGATCTTCACCACTGCTGGGCACCAACAGACTCGAAATGAATTGGTTTCTCTGCAAAGAGCCTCCTTGCCCTTTCCCCTTTTGCTCCTCTTACCTCCCTATGGGAAGGGGGCATCACAGTCACCTTTGGCCTTACTCCCACGTTGTCCCTAGTTTGTAACTGTTTTTTCCTTTTGGCAGCTCTGTGCATGCACAGGCTGGGAACTGGCTCCAGCTGCTCCCCCGCCTCACTGCTGTCCGACTCCAAAGGCAGCTGAAAACTGCCAGACTGCCCTGGCTCCAGGATGCTGCAACCATGTAATTACATGCCAGTTGCCAAGCAACAGAATAATGATCCCATGACTCTGGGGGTCACTGAGACAGTCATATGTGCAGGGACTGGTCATACATCATACATCCCTTCTTTCAGTGCCATTATAATTTTGAGTGGATGCTAAACAAATTTGGTTGTAAGTTGAGGATTTCCCTGAAAAACTAGAATGCTTTTTTTCCTCTCGTTTCTTGTAAATTCTTTATGCAATTTTTGTATTTTGGCTGACTTCAGTGTGTACTTTTTTTTCTCCTCTTTTTTTCTATTTCTTTTTTTTTCTGTTTCATTCTCCAAATATCATTATAAATAAAAAAAAGAAAGAGTGAGCATCCTC
Organism: Laticauda laticaudata; assembly: GCA_004320025.1. Classification (NCBI taxonomy): domain Eukaryota; kingdom Metazoa; phylum Chordata; class Lepidosauria; order Squamata; family Elapidae; genus Laticauda; species Laticauda laticaudata. The sequence goes on from BHFT01055999.1 coordinate 78,073, forward strand.
ATTAAGATCCTGCATGGACCTGTTCTAATCATCTATGAAATTAATAAGAGGGGGGAAAAAAGCATTAAAATGGATTTAATTATGCTCGTTTACGAGGAGATAAAGCAGGCCATTATTGAATAATGGTTTATATCTCCCAGGTTGTTCTGCTACTTTCTCTACATTTGATCCTTACTTGCATTAAATAGCTGCAGCTCCTGTTATTTCTTGTTTAGGAATAACTGGTCTGGAGTGGAAGAGTCAATGTTTATGGAAGTTATCCAAGTTATTTTTGTTCCAAAGGTGTTTTTTTAAAAAAACCTCTACTCTATATTCTTTGTTTTTCCTTGAAGATGTTTCACTTCTTATCCAGGAAGCTTCTTGAGTTCTGACTGAATAGTGGAGAATGGAAGGATTTACAATGCAGTCCTTTCAGCAGTTCCAAGAAGGTTCCACACCTATTTACACTGTTCAGGTGACCCTGAGACAAACCTCCAAGTGACCTCAACGGTTCTCAGAGAGAATACGAACGATCAAATGACTGCAAGGAATATAAATCCTTCCACTCTTCACCATTTGTTCAGAACTAAAGAAGCTTCTTGGAGGAGAAGCGAAACGTCTTCAAGGAAAAAGGAAAAAAAATCAGTTGCCTTTTGGAAAAAAAAACATATTTGGGACAAGAATCTTAATGACCACTAGATGGCAGCAAAGAGTTATACGATTTGTTTTCTCGCTCTTTACTGCCATTTTGATGTCACCTGGATATTACAGGCCAGATCTGATGCCCCTACTCTTGTTTTCTCCTTTTGTGAAGCTCAAGCCCATCTCTTTCCACCTCCGGTTGTTCCCCACCCTTATTCCCACCCACTCCTATTGCAATGTTTTGTGTTTTATACATCTCTTCCTTTTCTCCAGGAGTGGCTCCCCCCACCGGCCTGCAGTCATCACAAGCATCGGGAAACTCCCTGACCTTGCAGTGGGAACCACCTACCTCTCGCCCTGATGGTTACATCCTCAGCTATGTCCCTCTGGTTCCCACTCGACCCACTCAGGCCATGAAACGTGTAGAGCTGCCTGCAGCCCCTGAGCGTGTCACCCTGGAAGACCTGGAGAGCAGAACGCGATACCGCATCACCTTGGTTGCCCGTCAGAGTGGTGAGAACAGTCGAGCCACCAGCATTGTGGTCAGCACCACAGGTAGATCACTAGAGTCTTGACTGTCTCGGTCTAGAACTTCCTTTTCTCTGGAAATGTCTGTGAAGATTCTCAATTCTCCAGGTCTTGGTTGTCCCAAAGGTGCTTTTTCCAAAAGGCACCTGGACTTTCTTGGGTTTTTTTTTTCTTTTCTTTTGAAAACATTTTGCTTCTTATCTAAGAAACCTCTTCAGTTCCAACTGACTGGTTGGGAAAGGAAATTATAATATTCTTCACAGTGAGCACTCACTGAGGGTTGGTTGTTTCTGATAATCCTTGCAACACCTGGAATAACAGTACAATGTTTTGATTTAATCAGAATAGGGTTGGAAGAGACCTTGGAGGTCATCTAGTCCAGCCCCCTGCTGGAGACCCTATACCATTTCAGACAGGTGGCTGTCCAGTCTCTTCTTAAAAACCTCCAGGGATGGAGCACCCACAACTTCTGAAGGCAAAGCTGCTCCACTGGTTAATTGTCCTCCCTGTTAGGACATTTCTCCTTAATTCCAGGTTTCTTCTCTCCTTCATTAGTTTCCATCCATTAGTTTCTATGTCTTGCCTTCTGGTGCTTTGGAAAATAAGTTGACCAGTAGTGTGATCCTACCTGTGCCACTACCGATTTGGTGGGTGATCGATTGTGCGCATGCACACCCCTAACGTACCAATCAGGTGAGAGGATGAAGAAACGAAAAGCTAGGAGCGAATTGCGCTTTTCTCTTCTTTTCTCTTCTCAGCTGATTGGAGACTTTTTTTTTTACTACCAGTTCAACTGAACCGGTCTCAACCAATAGCATACCACTACTGAAGTTGACCCCTTCTTCTTTGTGGCAGCCCCTCAAATATTGGAATACTGATATCATGTCCCCCCCCCTCCCAGTTCTTTTTTTTTTCTTGACTAGCTAAACCCAACTTTCTGACAGTGGGAACAATCAACCAATGGAATATCTTGTCCTCGGAAGTTGTGGGAGTGCCATCCCTTGAAGAGATTGGACTGCCATTTGTCAGAAATGATGTAGGGTCTCCTGCTTGGGTGGGGGGGTTGGACTAGATGACCTACAAAGTCCCTTCCAACTCTGATGAACTGTTATGTGTTAAATCCTGCAACCTTTCTTCATATGTTTTTGTCTCCAGATCTTTAATCACCTTAGTTGTTCTTCTCTGCATTGTTTCCAAAGTCTCAACTTCTTTTTGGTAATGTGGCAGCTAAAACTGGATGCAGTATTCCAGAAGTGTCCTTACCAAGGCTTTTATACAGTGGTACTAATACTTCACATGATTTTGATTCTATGCTGTTTATACAACCAAGGATTATATTAATTTATTTTTTTTTGAAAAAGCACTTTTATGTCAAAATGATTTTTTTTTTAAAAGAAAAAAGGCACAGCATACTGAATCATGCATGTTGGGCTAACTGGAAATTTGTGTGAAGTGACCAGCATCTCAGAGATACTACCCCAAATGGTAGCCAAATGTGTAGAGTTCTTCCTGTCTGATGAACATGTGATGAGAAACAATTGATACTATGGCTAAAAAGGCAGGGGAAGGCCCAAGATTATGTAATATCATAGATGCCCAAATGTGTGGACTTCAACTAGAATTCCTCACTCAGCCATACTGGCTAGAGAATTGTGGGAGTTGAAGTCCACACATCTTAAAATTGCCAAGGTTGAAAAACATTATTTTAAGCGATATTGATTTGGGGCAGAATTTTAAGAATTTTTGTTCTCCAGAGTAAAATGTTTCTGTCCCAAATTTTTCCGTAATAGCATCCTTGATCCTTGATTCTCCAGGCTAACCTGGAATCATGAGCCTTCAGTTTCACAGCTTCCCACAAAGATGTTTATGTTTTATAGTTATGTGAGCAAATTAGCATCATCCTCAGAAATACATTCTTCCAGTGTTTTGTCAATAATGGCTCATTTCAGCTTTATTTGCAGTGCGTGATGAAATGAATGACTAGAAATAAATGTGAAAGGATTGGTGAAAGGTGTTTCTGCATTCTTCCACTATAGAAGCCTTTCGCCACAATTACATTGTCTTTTTTCTACCAAGGACATCTGAAGTTTTCATTCCCCCCCCCCCTTTCCTTCAGCANCCCCCCCCCCCCCTTCCTTCAGCATTTATGATTGCAATGACTTTTCTTCATTTGAACCTCCTCTATCTATTCCACAGATCTCTGAAAAAGAGACCACAGCAGTTTCCTGTAAGCAATATATAAAAAGACTGACACTAACTCCATCTGTTTTATTGCAGCTTTGGGAAAATTCAGGATCGACACATCATGGATAAGTCACCAAGTCTAACTTTGTAGTGGAATATGCCTGCTCCAATCTAAACCAGTTTACGGTGCATTTTTCAGAAAGTATTCAGAGGCGCTTCGCTTTTGTCAGTTTTGTTATGCCGCAACTCAAAGGTGGTATTTAGCAGGTTTTGACCAGTTCTGGAGAACCGGTAGCGGAAATTTTGAGTAGTTCGGAGAACTGGCAAATACCACCTCTGACTGGAGATTTTACAGTATCCTTCCCCTGCCAGGCCCATCAAGCCACACCCACAGAACCGGTAGTAAAAAAAAAATGAATCCCATCACTGCTGTAACAGTTGTTGAAATTCATTTATTTCTCATTGATTTACATTCAGTACCCCATCATGGCAAAGTGAAAACAGAATTTGAGAAATGTCTGTAAATTTATTAAAAGGAAAAAACTGAAATGCCTTTCCAAATCATATCTAGCCAATTTAATTTACCACAGGTCAACTCCATTCAACAAGAATAGAAACATGTCAGCAAAGATGAAGAGAAATGGGAGGTACCTGAGCTAAATTTCACGTGTTGTTGCAAAGTGTCTGAATACTTATGCCAATGGGATATTTCAGGTTTTTTTTTAATAAATTGACAGACTTATTCTAAATTTTCACTTTGTCATGATGGGGTTCTGAGTGTAGAGAATGAGAAAAAAATGAATTTCAACAACTGGAGCAAAACAAAATTGACAAAAGTGAAGAAGGTCTGAATACTTTCTGAATGCATTGTACAGTGGTGGGAAAATTAAAAAGCTAGGTTAAATAGCTCCATACAGGTAGTCCTTGACTTACAACCACAGTTGAGCCTAAAGTTTCTTATTGCTAAATGAGAACAGTTGTTAAAGTGGAATTTTGCCCCATTTTACAACATTTTTTGTCACCATTGTTAAGTGAATCACGGCAGTTGTTAAGTTAGTAACCCAGTTGTTAAGTGAATCTGGAATCCCCACTGATTTTGCTTGTTGGAAGGTCACCCCAAAATGATCACATGACCCCTGGACCCTGCTACCATCATAAATATGAGTCAGTTGCCAAGGTCTGCATTTTGACTATGGGGATGCTGCAAAGATCATAAGTGTGAAAAATGGTCCTAAGTTCTTTTTTCCAGTGCCATTGTAGATTACAGATTGTCACTAAACGAACTGTGATAAGTCGGGGACTACCTGTATTTCTAGCCGATAGCCATTCCTCTCACCTCCATGACTTATTCCCGCTGAGTACTTTGCCATAACCTCCTGCATTTTTGATCCCACCAGCGCCAGCTCCAATTCAACCAAGTCGCCATTACTTCACACCTCCGCCCACTTCCCATAAAAAACCAGACACTTCCTCTTCTCAGCCTGAAGAAAAGAAACCAGGCACTAAACCACATTCGGGTCGCCGCCCCACCAACACCACCTTACTGACTAAGGAGCACTTCCTGAAGAGAATGACCCAGAATATCTCATCCAAACTGTCCCCATACAACGGGACCCTCCTTGAGCGGCTTGAGAGCTACCTCCAGGCCACCAATTTCCCTCTCCGAGGCAACCAGACAATCCAGAGCGTGGCCAGGGACATCTACTTCTACCTCAAACGGATGAAGCCCATTGAATTTCAAGAGAGGGTGGAAGAACGTCTTGTCCAAGAAACCAGCAACTTAACTCTGAAAAAGGAGTTCCCAATAACTGAAGCAGAGAGTGTCTACTCGGATGGATACCTTCGTCCAGACCATGCCAAGCCAAAGGTGGTGACCAGCTCCCCAGACCACATTGAGGTGTCTTTGGACAGCGTGAGGGGCATCTCTGACCATGTGGTCATCCGCTACCGAAACATGGTGACTGGAGAAAGAAAGGAGTTAGTGGTCCCTGGGGATGCTTCCACAGCGACCATCACCGGATTGTTACCTGGAACAACCTACTTGATGGAAATTCATGGTGTCATAAAAGGACATTCCTCTAAGTCATACTCCTTTATAACTGCCACAGGTACCAGGGTTGGTAGAGCCGTCATCCACCAGGGCAGTTTTCTCTCTCCTTTTTGCCTATAATAGTCACATCAAATGTCTTGTTTGTGTTGTTGCAAAGTCAAGCTTCTGCAGCACCCCCACACATGGCCAGATATTTAATCACATGTTGCTTTCACGTCCTCCCCCAAGTTGCTTGGACAGTAGGCTGCTGGCTATTTTCCTCCCTTAAAAGAAAGCCCTTCTTCGCCATATTGCTTTCACGCAGACATTGCAACCTCCACCAGCTAATTTCTTCTCCATGCCAAAATGCGCCTTTGCCTGCTGCTCCAAAGTTTGTTTGATCTGTTTTATTTTAGCTGCAGGCCACTTCTTACAGCCAAAGTGCTTCCCACCCAAATTTTCTATGTTGTCCTGAGTTTCTCTGATGTTTACTTGCAAACTGAGGGATGTTTTTCCACTAAATTCAATCACACAAGGAAGGATTTTATTACAACTGTGGGATGATAACATGTGTAAAGAGCTTAGAGAACATAGAGAAGTGACTGAAATATACTGAATTTTCTTAATAATTTAAAACCTGACTTTCTTCTGAAGAAGTTACTATTTTTATCCTAACAGCAATCCTGAGAAAGAATAATTTGTCCAATATCACCACACTACAGCCCATCTCTCTATAAAAATACCCAATATATAAATGTACATATATAAGAGTGTTACATTCAATATTTACTGAAAAAGTTTTACACAATTTAGTCAAACATTTCTCAATATGTTGGCTCAAATAGATACAAGTGAAAACCAGGGTTTGTCAAAAACTGAAGAGATCAAAATCAGACCATCAAAACATTCATCTGTGGATGTTGAAGTCACGCCGAAAATTATCTTTGTGTAGAGCATTGTCCTGGTGTTGTTGTTGTCCTGTCTTATGTGTTATTTGAATTTTAACAAACCACTTGCTTTCTTTTCAGCCACAGTCAGGTGCTGATAGTTGTTCAAGTGAAGTCTTTTTGTGTTTAATCACTTTAATCTTCCAGGCTTCCGGCTCTTGCCTTGATGTTGCATTTATGTGGCTGAAAACTTTCTTTTCAGCTTCCGTTCCAGCAATGTTGGCTTTCAGTGTCGAGCCAGTTTATGTCATTGCTCTGCTGCTGTTGCCTCCAGCTTCACACCTCCAAACCACAACTTCCAAGTGTCTGTCTTCCCATTTAGCTGAGGTTTCTAGGTTTTATTTTCCAAAATGAAAGGAATGCTTGTTCTTCTGGCAGTAGCAGGAAGATCAGTTCTGATAAATGTCTGGCTAGCATCTCTCTTTGTTAAACTGAACCTTAGTCCTGATTCCAAAGAATATTGTCTGGCAGCTTCTACCTCCCACTATGTGAAAACCAGCCCTTGATATAGCTGGTTGAGCAAACCATCACAGACAGTGAGACATAAAATGGACGACAGATAGTCTCCAAGTTACTATCATGGTTGTAATTTGTGATGGTTATAAAGTGGGTCAGTCACATGGCAAACTCTATTTTACTACCATTGGTGCGGTCATCGTTAAGTGAACAATGGGTGCAGTTTTATAAAATGCCAGGTTTGGGCAAAACTGACGTAAAATAGGGCCTTGTGACTGTGGGTTGCTGCAAACAGCCATACATGAGGCCCGGTTGCCAGGTAACCAAGGCTCTGTCATGTGATTGAGGGGGTGACTGTCGGAACTTTGAATCCAGGTTTTAAGTACCCCAAAGGTAGGTCCATTGGATCTTCAAACAGTCACTTGGTGACTGGTCATAAGTCAAGCACTAAATGTACATGTAGTCCTCGATTTATGACACAATTGAGCCCAAAATTTCTGTTGCTAAGCAGGACAGTTGTTCAATAAGTTCTGCCCCATTTTACGACTTTTCTTGGCAAAGTTGTTAAATGTATCACTGCAGTTGTTAAGTTAGTGACACGGTTGCTAAGTGAATCTGACTCCTCCATTGACTTTGCTTGTCAGAAGGTCACAAAAGGGGATCACATCAGGAGTGGTGTTCTACCGGTTCAGTCAGGTTCGCGTGAACCGGTAGTAAAAAAATGCTACCGTTCGGCCGAACCAGTAGTAAAAAAACATCTACTGGTTCGGCCAAACTGGTATTTCTTCCTTTTTTCTTTTGTCTCCTGATGATCAGCTGTTCTAATGATCAGCTGTGCCAGGGTTGCTCTCGCTGTCTTACTGCTTCTCCCAGGAGGCTTCCCTGAGGCCTAGGAGGCAAAAAGGGATGCATGGAAGGGGAGCTGCATGCCGTCCTCCCCCCAGCACTCCATTTTTTGCTTCCTGGGCCTCAGGGAAGCCTCCTGGGAATTAAAAATGGGCTCCCAGGAGGCTTCCTTGAGGCCCAGGAGGCAAAAAAACAGAGCTTGGGGGTGGTGCAACATAAAAAAGAAGCCATGCCCATCCTGTCACATGGCCACTCCCACCTAGCCATGCCCACCTAGCCACGCCCACCTATCCATGCCCACAGAACCAGTAGTAAAAATATTTGCATCCCACCTCTGGATCACATGACCTGGGGACACTATCATAAATACCTTCCAGTTCCAAGCATTCAAATGTGGCCATGGGGATGCTGCAATGATTGTGTGAAAAATAGATATAAGTCACTCTTTTCAGCGCTGTTGTAACTTCAAATGGTCACTGAATGAATGATTGTAAGTCAAGGACTACTGGCATTTGCTTGGACAAAGTATGTTATGTGAATGCAGCAATTATGGATTTTAAAGCCAAATGAAGCATGTTGTCTAGGTGTGATATTTGCATCAATTCCTGATGCTTAAAATTATAATGAATAGAATGAGAATGGGATGGAATAGAATAGAATAGAATAGAATAGAATAGAATAGAATAGAATAGAGAGTTGGAAGGGATCTTGCAGGTCATCTAGTCCAACCCCCCCTCACCTGGCTAAACAGGATATCCTACACCATTTCTGAACAAATTTCCCTTGTTCAAATTTAAGGTAAACAGAGTATACTTATGTAAAAGGTGGGTTGAAAATGAGATAATGGGTTGATCTATGCAGATACTCCCACCCTTGGAAAATAGCTAGCTACTATAGTGGAGGAAATGGGCTTGTCTAGTTGTCAACAGGTCTGTGTATTTAGAATTGGGCGTTATGAGATTCAGGAAGCACTGCCCTTGCTCTGAATTGAAGTTCTTTATCCTTAGATAAAGTTTCCAGCTCAGAAAAAAAAATTGGCACCAAAATCAATGCTCCTTAAGAGAAGCCAAAAAGGAAGGATAAAAACTTGAAAGCTAAATAACAGATTCAGTTTCTACCTTCAAAATAATTCATGGATTAATTTAATTTTTTTAAATCTTTTTAAATTAATTTCACTGTCCACATATTCCCTATAATTGGTTCTGCTGAATACAAATATTTTAGAGAATGCATAATTATTGATTTTGGCATCTTTTTTATTGTCATAATGACTCGATATTTTGGCATAAGATGTTTTATACAGTTTAGTTCCTTAGCATGACTATTTATATGGAAGACTTGAAACAGAACCACTCTCTGCTCAAAATTATACACGTGTAGTCATGTATAATTCTTCAACATTAACTGCAGAAAACACTCAATTATGAAATTAAGTTTATTTTGAGAGAGAACATTTGAACCTTTCCGGTAATTGCGCTTCGGAAATGCAGATATCAACATTTTTGTGATTTTTTTTCTTTCATTTAATATAAGTTTAGAAGCATTATTTATCAAATTTAGAGAAACCAAACATCTCACTCAGAGAGTGACTCTGGGTTAGAGTTCTAGAGATTTCCCATGACTGATTCCCGTGTAATAAACTGTCACATTTCAAAGGCTCAAAGATTTAAACTGCAATCAAAAGACACATATACAGAGAGAGAGAGAGAGAGAGAGAGAGATACAGGTAGTTTTCGACTTACAACCATTCCATTCATGACTGTTTGGAAGTTACAATAGCACTGAAAAAAGTGACTTATGGCTGTTTTTCATACGTAACATTGCAGCCTCCCATGGTCATGTGATCAAAATTTGGTTGCTTGGCAACTGGCATGTATTTATGATGGTTGCAGTGTCCTGGGGGTCATGTGACCACCTTTTTCGACCTCCTAACAAGCAAAGTCACTGGGAATTGATTCACTCAACAACCATGTTACTAACTTGAGAACTGAGATGATTCATTTAACAGATAACAGATACTCAGAGTTGGAAGGGACCTTGTAGGTCATCCAGTCCAACTCACTGCCCAAGCAGGAGACCCTACACCATTTCTAACAGATGGGAGTCCAGTCTCTTCTTGAAGGTTTCAAGTGATGGCACTCTGCATTAATAACTGTGGAAAAAAAAGAGTCATAAAATGAGGCAAAACTCAAGTCACCTGACTAGCCAAGTTAAGTATGTTGTCTAGATATGATATTTGCATCAATTCCTCACATTTAAAATTACAAAAATATAGAATAGAAAATGAATAGAATAGAACAGAATAGAACAGAACAGAACAGAACAGAACATAATAAAGTTCTAAGGTGAATACTTAGATTAAGTTTTAAGTTCTGACTCCCATGTAATCCCTGTAAAATCCGCAAAGTAGAGAAATATCTAATTGATGAAACTTAAAAACTAAACAAAAAATTCTGGTTCCCTCACCTCAAATCTCTTTTCCTTCAGCTCCAAGTTCACCAACAAATGACAAGATCCAAACCATCGCCCCACCCACCTCAACACCTGAAGCTCCACTGAAGAACCTGCAAGTGACCGAAATCTCTCCAAACCAGCTCCGTGTGACATGGTCAGCCCCTCCCGGTTTCTTCCATAAGTTTTACATCTACTATAGGGACCCCAAATCTGGGGCACCCCCCAAAAAAATCAGCATTCCAGGGACAGAGAGAAGTGTCGACTTAATGGGTTTGCAGCCTGGTACAGAGTATGAAGTAGAGTTACATGGAGAAAGACCTGGTGGAAGCTACAGCGCTCCCTTCTCGACAAAAATAATTATAGGTACCCTCACTATATTTTTTGAATTTGTCAAATTCTCTTACAGATTTCCTTTTTCTAGCGAAGAAGTTGGTAGAATGTATCTTTCTGACGTGATGAAGGACATTGTCTGACCCAGGGACCATTTAGTTTCATCTGCGTCCTGATGCATTCTGTGTCATTGCTAATGATTCTGACACAAAGTCAAATCAAGTAGTGCAGTGTCAATCAATCAATCAATCAATCAATCAATCAATCAGAATAGAACTGTAAGGAACCTTGGAGGTCTTCTATCATCTCCCTGCTCAAACAGAAGACCCTATCATTTCAAATAGATGGCTGTCCAGTCTTTTCTTTAAAAACCCTCAGTGTTTTTAAGTATCTCTCAACCTTAACAACTTTAAGATGGGAGGACTTCAATTACAGGTAGTCCTTGTTTACTGACTGCCTCATTTCAAATACAGGTAGTCCTTGTTTACCGACTGCCTCATTTAGCAACTGTGCAAAATAATGATAGTATTTTTTAAAAAAACATAGCTTTGCAACCAGTTTTGGGAGGTGAAGTTCACTGATCTTAAAGTGGCCAAGATTGAAAAACATTGAACTGGTTGTAACTGAAATGGGTTTCCAAAGGAAATGATCAGAGAAAAGCAACTTAGAACTAAGGAGAAATTTCCTGATAATTAGAAAAAAATAACCATTGGAACAACTTGCCTCCAGAAGTTGTAAATGCTCCAATGCTGGAAGTTTTTAAGAAGAGATAGGATAACCATGTAGGATTTCCTAAGCAGGGTGTTTGACTCTGTTATTCTATTCTAGTTGCTCTATTTGCAGGATTCAGACTGTGGATAACATTGCTGAAATAGCCCAAACACAACACCTTCATACAAGACAGACAGCTATCATGCTTCAAAACATAATTAAGGCACTATATTTGTTCATCTTTTTGATAATGCTGAAGCAGTGCAATTTTTGAGCAAGTCCAATGAAATAGATTTATTACTGCTACTGCTACAATTATGGTTATACATTTTTTGGGTCACTAACACAATTACTTTGTAGATTATTTCACTGACATTCCTTCCCCACACAATGTGCATCGTATTTCATGATGATGCTGTATATTTGTATATTATAATAATATATTTGTAAAGTGTATTTAAACTGTATGATGATTTTTTTCCTGCCCAATGGTCTCCACAGCATAGATTGCAATTCTTCATTTTTGCATGAGTTTTCCAAGTGGTTGATTGTTCTCACTGTCAGAAAATTTCTCCTTATCTCTGAGATTCAACTTGGAAATAAGGAGAAATTTTCTGACAGTGAGAACAATCAACCAGTGAAACAGCTTTGCCTTCGGAAATTGTGGGAGCATCATCATTTGAGACTTTCAAGAAGAGATTGGACTGCCATTTGTCAGACATGATGTAAGGTCTCCTGCTTGGGTGGGGGGTTGGACTAGATGACCTACAAGGTACCTTCCAACTCTTTTAATCTAATCTAATCTAATCTGACTTTCTAAGCCTTGTTCTGATCTTAAGGCATTGTCTTTCTTTCAGCATTGCTCACTTATTTATTTCTTATATTGATTTGCAACATTTATACCTCCTCCCTCTCCAAGCATTCTGAGAGTTTGCATCTATTATTATTATTATTATTATTATTATTATTATTATTATTATTATTATTATTATTATTATTATAATCAGGTAGCACACATTTAATTTTTCCCCCTTTCTTTTGTTTTTTTGTCATAGACTCAAGAAGCACAGGAAAAATTCCTGCCACTTTTAAAGACATTTCTGCCACTGTCACCAGCAATTCTGCCCACTTGTCCTGGGCTGTCTCCTCTGGGGACTTTGATTCCTTTTTGATCCAATATAAGGATGCTGAGGGCAAACTCCAAGAACTGCTCACTGAGGGAGATTCCCATGAAATCACTATCCCCAATCTGGCTCCTTCCCACAGATACACAATAGATCTCTATGGCATCTCCAACCAGGAACGTCTGGGTCCTGCCTCCATAACTTTCGTCACAGGTCAGTGGAATGGTTAAAGGAGCCGTAGAATTTCCCTGCAAGAAATGTGACTTTCCTTCCCTACCCACTTGCTTTCTCCCAAGGATAATGCTTGAGTTCAGCTTCTCTCAGAACCAGTCTCCATAATAGAATAGAATAGAACATAGAGTAGAGTAGAGTAGAGTAGAGTAGAGTAGAGTAGAGTAGAGTAGAGGTAGAAGTAGAAGTAGAAGTAGAGTTAGAATTCTTTTATTGGCCAAGTGTGATTGGACACACAAGGAATTTGACTTGGTGCAAATACTCTCAGAACACATAAAAGAAAAGATACATTCGTCAAGAGTCAAGAATCAAGGTACAATACTGAATGATAGTCATAGGGAACAACAAGCAATCAAATCATACTAGGAAACAGTCCATGAAAGGACACAAGTGACAAAGTTACAGTCATACAGTCACAAGTGGGAGTGGAGGGGTGATAAGGAATGATGAGAAGATTAATAGTAATAGTAATGCAGACTTTGTAAATAGTTTGACAGTGTTGAGGGAATTATTTGTTTATCATAGTGATGGTGTTCGAAAAACACTGTCCTTGTGTCTAGTTGTTCTGTGTGCAGTGCTCTATAGCATCGTTTTGAGGGTAGGAATTGAAACAGTTTATGTTTGGGATGTGAGGAGTCTGTAAATATTTTCATAGCCCTCTTTTTCACTCGAGCAGTAGAATAGGATAGGATAGGATAGGATAGGATAGGATAGGATAGGATTCTTTATTGGCCAAGTGTGATTGGACATGCAAGGAATTTGTCTTGGTGCAAATGCTTTCAGCGTACATAAAAGAAAAGATACATTCACCAAGAGTCAAGAATCAAAAGGTATAACACTTAATAATAGACATAGAGTACAATAAACAATCAAATCATACTAGGAAACAGTCAATAAAAATCATTAGGATACAAGCAGCAAGGTTATAGACATCCAGTCATTAGTGGGAGGAGATGGGTGAAAGGAAGGATAGGAGGATTAATAGTAACAGTAATGCAGTAACTATTAGTAAATAGTTTGATAGTGTTGAGGGAATTATTTGTTTAGCAGAGTGATGGCATTTGGGAAAAACTGTTCTTGTGTCTGGTTGTTCTGGTGTGCAGTACTCTATAGCGTCGTTATAGCATAGTAAGTGTATATTTGCATCTTAACCAAAATTTAAAGAGCCAACCCTACAGATCGAGTTGGTGACGAATGACAAAAGGGAAATGTTGTGAAAAAGAAATGTGTTTCCCAAGAGATGGATGCACAAATGGATGTTTATGTGGAGGAAAAAGACAGACTGGGGAAATAACCATTCTAAAAGTCCGCACTATGATGTGTGCATTAAAATATGCTTTCCCGTGACATTCTTTGCACATAGGGATGTGGAAAAGTTATGTAATTTAGGAAAAATTGCCATTGCAAATGAACACAGATTTTTATGAATTGTTAAATATTTATTTATGTTTTTATATTGATTTATTCAATTTCTATAGCCATATATCTCAGTCAATGACTCTGGGCAGTTTAAGAATTCCAAAAATATAAAACGATATAAGAACATCCAAAAGAAATACACACAGCAGCTGAGATAGTTGGCTAGCTAATAATAAAATCAGGAAACAAGGATCTTAACTCATGGTGGAATTCAAATTTTTTTACAACCGGTTCTGTGGGTGTGGCTTGTGGATGTGGCAGGGGAAAGATACTGTAAAATCTCCAGTCAGAGGTGGGATTTGCCGGTTCTCCGAACTACTCAAAATTTCCACAACCGGTTCTCCAGAACTGGTCAGAACCTGCAGAATCTGCTCTTAACACATTTTGAGCCCTATGCTTGGGAATACAGCCAAATATAATCCATTAAAGAAATAGGTCAGCAACATATTGCTTTATTATTATTAATTTGTACAATTTATTGTACAAATCCACACACAGCTAAACCTAGGACTTCAGACTTAGAAACATAACCGGTGTCTTGAAAGATGGACAGGAGCTAGAGATCTCAAAGAGGGCGACTATCTTTTTCCCCCCACAGGACCACAGGAGGATGTGTCCATCCACAAAACTGTCCTCAGGGATCTGGCTGTGTCAGAGGTGACCGGCAGCTCTGCCCATCTTACATGGAGAGTCCCTTCAGGCAGATTTGATTCCTTTTTGCTCCAGTATCGAGACTCAGAAGGCTACGATCAAGCCTTGCGTATAGATGGAGATTTCCGCGAAATCATTATTCCCAATTTGGTTCCCTCCCAAAGATATAGATTCAATCTCTATGGCATTTTGGGAACACAGCGCCTTGGACCTCTCTTTGCAGATGCTGTGACAGGTCAGTGACATGAGCCTGTCGGCTATCTTTCCTTCAGTCATAAAAAGCTCCTCTTCCTTCTCTTTTAATCTATATCTATATCTATTTGTTTTCAAAGATTTTCACGGGTACAGGTATTTTCACGGGTATAGGTATGCAGGTCTTGGCGTGTTTGGGTCTTTTCCCATGTAATACGGGAAAAGACCTGAACCCATCAAGACTTGCACATCTATATCTATATCTATCTATCTATCTATCTATCTATCTATCTATCTATCTATCTATCTATCTATCTATCTATCTATCTAAATAGGAAAGTATTTCCTAATGTTTTCTTGTCATCTTGAAGCACATATTCACTTTGTACAAAAGGTAAATAAGTGAAAGTTAACTTATTAATTGAACTATTATCAACATGCAAAGAATATGCATAGAAAGTATACAGGTTTATTTCCATTATTTTTTGGGAAAGGCTTACTGCAAGCTGCAAGGGAAAGCAGTCCTAGTGAGGAATGATGTTGACAACGACTCTTTTTATTCTCTTTCCCCTACAGCTGCAGTTCAGGAACCAAAAAAAGAGAAACCAGATGAGACCATAGCGATTAAGCCCAGCCTGGGGGAGTTCTCAGTCCTGGATGTCACAAGCGATACTATCCGTCTTTATTGGACCATCCCCACTGGGAGCTTTGACTCCTTCCTCATCCAGTACAAGGATGCAGATGGTCAACCCCAAGCATTGCCTGTGGAAGGAGGCTCCAATGAAGTCACAGTGACCAACTTGGTTCCTTCTCATAGATACAAGTTCAACCTCTATGGAGTCTCTGGGCGCAAACGCTCCAGCCCCCTCTCCACTGATGCCACCACAGGTCAGCTTCAAGGATTGTGAGATTTTCAGAGATTGTACCTTCAGTTCAGCATGATTGGTTTCCGTATCAAACAGTGTTATTGCTGCAATAGTTGCCTAACACTTCAATGTCTTGTTTCATACTAGCTCTTGCAAATTGGATCTTTTGTTAACATTGTGCTGGATTTTAATTGTATTGCCTGGCCCTTTTGGAATATTCCTTCCCATTTTCAACTGCTCTTTATCCATCTGGTGGACACCAAACAAATGCAACTATTGAGGAGCAATATACATCAGGTTTTTTTTGCAGTAGATCAAGAGAGGATTCTCCTGGCAGGATGGTAGCCAGTTCATAGGTCTGAATAATTCCCATTTTTTAAAGTCTTGATAGAGTCCAGGATTGGGGATGAAGCCACGTACAATAGGGTCATTCTGAACAAAAAGAAGTCAAGTGTCATATTAGCAACCTCTTGATATTATCTCAAAATTAACAATAATAGATCAGCATCAAACTATACAGAAATATTTTCCAAACACAATTCTTAATTAATATTTAATACCACAAAGATTATTGTAACTTTTTCCTTCCATTTCTCTCTTTTAGCCCCAATTCCAAATATTGAGATTGCAGTTTCTATCCAATCCAGCCAGGGGACTTCTTGGTCCTTGATGCCACAAGTGATTTGGTCCATCTCTATTGGACCATCCACACTGGGAGCTTTGACTCCTTTGTGGTTCAGTACAAAGATGCAAATGGCCAATTCCAAGCCCTTCTTGATTCCTGACAAATGTATCTTTTCTTTTATGTACACTGAGAGCACATGCACCAAGACAAATTCCTTGTGTGTCCAATCACACTTGACCAATAAAGAATTATATCTATCTATCTAACTGCCCGTGGAGGAAATTTCCAAGGAAGTCATTGTAATGAACCTGGCTCCTTCCCACAGTTAGAGATTCAATCTCTATGGAGCCTCTGGACAAAAACTTTCCACCTCCACCCTTGTCTCTACTTATGCCACCAACAAGCCACCTTCAGGAGTCCTTGTGCTGAGATTTTTCAGCTTTTGCAACTTTGTATCTCCAACAGTCAGACATTCTAATCAAGCTTTTCTTCCATATTCCTCTTTAAGCTCAAATCACAGAGCCCAAGAAGCCAGGTTCTTTCCAATCCAGCCTGGGAGAACTGTCAGTGCTTGATGCCACAAGCGATTCTGTCCGACTCCATTGGACTGTTTCTACAGGGAGCTTTGATTCCTTCCTGATCCAGTACAAGGATGCAGATGGCCAGCCCCAAGCATTGCCTGTGGAGGGAGACTCCCGTGAAGTCACAGTGACCAACCTGGTTCCTTCACGCAGATACAAATTCAATCTCTATGGAGTCTCAGGGCGCAAACGCTCCAGCCCTATCTCTACTTTTGCCACAACAGGTCAGTTTCAGGAAATTCTCTGCCTACGACATTTTAAAATTGTATTAGTATCATTGATTTCCTTCTCATATAGCTGTGATGATGAACCTCTGGCAAGCGTGCCACAGGTGGCACACAGAGACATTTGTGCTGGCACACGAGCCACAGGCAAACTTACCGCATTGTGCATGCATGCACCTCACAGCTGATTTTTCGGCTGGCTTGAGGCCTTTTCCAGCTTCCCAGAGGCTTGAAAAAAGCCTCTGTAGGCTTTTCAGGGTGAATAATAGGCTCATTTTGTAACTTCCTGCAATACCGAAAGTGACAAAACAGGGCTATTATTTGTCCTGCAAAGCCTGCAGAGGCTTTTTTCAAGTCTATGGGAGGCTGAAAAAGGCCTCAAACTGGCCGAAAATCAGCTGTGAGGCGCAGTGCAGGTAAGGGGGTGGTGAGGGGGAATTGTGCATGCATTCACAGGGGCATGGGGGTGCGTGCATTCCCTTCTGGGTGCTGGCACACAAGCATGCATGCACAAGCACGCACACAATTTTTGGCACAGGAGCCCAAAAAGGTTAGCCATTACTGACATATAGCATATTTGTGGATTTTTTCCCCCAACTGCTGTATTACATTTGCAACATCAATACAATTCTAACTATCCCTTCTCTTTCATTTTCCTGTTTAGATCGCCTTAAAGTTTCAGAAGAACAATTTCCTGTCCAACCCAGCCTGGGGGAATTCTCTGCACTTGACATCAGAAGTGATTCTGTCCGTCTCCTTTGGACCATTTCCACAGGGAGCTTTGACTCCTTCCTCATCCAGTACAAGGATGCCAATGGCCAAACCCAAGCATTATCTGTGGAAGGAAGCTCCACTGAAGTCATTGTGAACAACTTGATTCCTTCCCGCAGATACAAGTTCAACCTCTATGGAGTCTCTGGGAAAAAACGTTCCAGGCCTCTTACCACAGAGGCTACCACAGGTCAGCTTCAGGTTTTAGCATTCTTTCATAGTAATACTCTTGATTTCTTTAACAGGTAACCTTTCTTAACCATTTCAGTTTTGGGGTTGCATCTCCAATACCTGTTCTGACCAAGACTTCCTGAGACATTAACAAACACACGTTAGTCTGAAAAAGCTTTTGTTTTATTTCAATGGGTGTAATGATAGTCATCCACAGCCCGTAATGAGTCTCAAATAGTTCATAAATAGTCCCACGGAAATCTGCCAAAGTCCTTCGGGATAAGTCTGATAAGCATGCACCTTTATCTTGAAATGCTGCCGACTAAATTGCTAATTAATTGTACAAGGCCAAATGGAGCACAAATTCAACACACAGCTTCAGGTTTCAAACTTCATATCCCTTTGGTCCTCCTTATGTCTTATGGGAGGGCCAATCACCTCCAAGCTTTACTCACAAGTCGCCCCTTTTGTCTTAACTGTTCTTGCCTTCTGGCAGCTCTGCGCATGCGCACACTGGGAACAGGCTCCTCCTGTTCCTCTGTCTCGCTGCTGTTAGATTCTGGAGGCTCCAGAGTCAGCACATAACTCCCAGATGGACCTGGCCCCATTTCTGTATCAGACACAGAACCCTCGTCTGAGTCCTTACCCAGACTCCCAGACTGGCCCATGTTCCTCGCCACTGTCAAGTCTGCTGCCATCTCCATAGACTGCCGGCAGACCACAACAACACAGTGAAATTATAACTAAGCCTTTTCTTTCTGTTTTAGTCCCCTTTACAGAGACAGAGACAGAGCCAATTCCTGTTCAATCCAGCCTGGGGGAGTTTTCAGTCCTGGATGTCACAAGTGATACTGTCCGACTCTATTGGACTGTCTCCACTGGGAGCTTTGACTCTTTCCTGATCCAATACAAAGATGCAGATGGCCAACCTCAAACTTTGCCAGTTGAGGAAAGCTCCTGTGAAGTTACTGTGACCAATCTGGCTCCTTCTCGTAGATACAAGTTCAACCTGTATGGAGTCTTTGGGTGTAAACGCTCTAGCTCCCTCTCCACAGATGCCATCACAGGTCAACTTGAGGATTTAGCATGGCTGAGCACTTTTCAGATATTATTCTTCCAAATTTAATATTCTTGATTTCCTTAATAAGTTACCTTTTTACTGTTTGTCTGTGGAACTTCTCAGTCATCCAGGTCCTGGTTGTCCCAAATGTTATCCTTTTTACTAATTGTTCCGGCTCTTAGGTTGCGTCTCTAGGACCAGAGACATTATAACTGAGCCTTTTCTTTCTTTTCCTCATTTTAATTCCCTTGGCAGATTCAAAGGAACCAGTTCCTATCCAACCCAGCCTGGGGGAGCTCTCAGTTTTTGATGTCACAAGTAATTCCATCCGACTCTATTGGACCATCTCCACCGGGAGTTTTGACTCCTTCCTGATCCAGTACAACAATGCGGATGGCCAACCCCAAGCGTTGCCCATAGATGGAAGCTCCAATCAAGTCACAGTAGCCAACCTGGTTCCTTCCCACAGATACAAGTTCAACCTCTATGGAGTCTCTGGGCACAAACGCTCCAACCCCCTCTCCATTGATGCCACCACAGGTCAGCTTGATAAGTTAGCATGGCTGAAGTCTTGTTGAAGATTCTTTTTTTTTGTATGTATGAACTACCAATAATCAGACTGACCAGTTTTCATAGCCACAAAGCACCGGAAACTTGCACCAGTGATTGTGAATTTTTTTTGCATCTCCCTTCAGTATCTTTGCAGGGGAAGAGAGATTGATTTAATTACAAATTAATTACAAAAAAATGTAAACAAAACATTCTTTTCAGTCATTCAGAAATTAATAATAACATTTTAAAAAGTTATTTTCTAGTTTATCTGTTTTCTACAAGCTTTTTATTTTCTTTAAACTCTGATTTCATTGTTCTTGTCACATTTTTCTCTTCTGTATCTCCAATATGTTTATTTCTCCCTTTGATAAATGTATTGTTTTAGTCACTATACAGGTATTTGGAACCTAGTTTTCGATCATTAAATAATATGGTAGTAAGGCATAATGTCAGTGACCATACTGACTTATGACACCAGTAGCAATCCCAGTTGCAGTTGTTAGGTGAATCCTACATAGTCACTATGTCCCATGTCACCAATTGCCATTGAAGACCAACTACTGCTTTCCCCTTTGACTTTGCTTGTCTGAAGCCAGCAGTAAATATCACAAATAGTGATCACATGTCTATAGGATGCTGCAATGTCATAACTGTGAACTGATTGCTGTGTACTCAAATTGTGATCCCATGACATGGGGACAATGTGACAGCGCAACTATGAGGACCCATCATGAGTCCCCTGATTCAGCATTATGTTAACTTCAAAAGGTTGCTGAACAAGTGGAGGTTAAGTAAGGACTACTTGTATGACTCTGTTGGCACTCACAGTTATCCTCCTTTTTGCAGAGTTTGATTTGTTCTTTTTAATCTTTTTTATTCGTTTTCTATTCTTATTCAGTCCAAAACTTGGCTTTTACTTTGTCTTTTTTGCCTGTCACTTCCTGGCAGCGCTTGTGGATGCTTTTCATCTTTTGAAAATTTTCTGCATCTGAGGGAAATGGCTTGAAGAATTTTTCCCTCACTCCAGTTCTGCAGAAAGGAAATAAATGCCTCTTTCTCCCTGTTTTCTCATTTTTTTGCCTCCTGTCAATCCTCATCAGAGTAGTCCATCTTTCGGATTGCCTCTTTAATATTTATTTTGGGCTTTGGCTTTGCTTATTCAGCCTCTTATCATGAGGCCTGAGGCAGCAGAGCTCCCCGGCAACCATCTTGTTTCCCCTCCTTCTCCTCTCCTTCCCTAAACTTCTATTTCGCTGAAAACTGTTCTTTGATTGGCCGCTCAGTTGCTATGACAATGGAGGCAGGCTGAGAGGGAAATGGAAGGAAGGCATACAGGTGCTTTTAAACTATGCAGGAAGTCATTCCACAGGGAAGTTCAGATACTATTATTTTCTATTCTTTGTCTAAATTTCCTTAGAGAGGAACAATTTTTACTGATTATTCCATCTCCTAGATGGCATTCCAAGACCAGGAAAATGTAATTAAGTCTTTTATTTATTTTCTCTGTTTTAGCCCACATTACAGATACAGAGGAGCCAATTCCTGTGCAACCCAGCCTAGGGGAGTTTTCCATCCTTGATGTCACAACTGATTCTGTCCGACTCCATTGGGCTGTTCCCACTGGGAGGTTTGACTCCTTCCTGATCCAGTACAAGGATGCAGATGGCCAACCTCAAGCGTTACCTGTGGAGGGAGGCTCCCGTGAAGTCACAGTGACCAACCTGGTTCCTTCACGCAGATACAAGTTCAACCTCTATGGAGTCTCTGGGCGCAAACGCTCCAGCCCCTTGTCCACCGATGCCACCACAGGTCAGTTTCAGTATTTAGCATGGCTGGAAGCCCTTCAGATATTATTCTTCTGTGTTAATGTTCTTGATTTCCTTCACAAGAAATTTTTTTATTGATTGTTCCAGCTTTTGGGTGGCATCTCGAAGATCAGGGAAATTCTAACTAAGCCTTTTCATTCATTTTCCTGTTTTAGCCCACCTTACACATTCAGAGACAAATCCCGTCCAACCCAGCCTGGGGGAGTTCTCAGCCCTTGATATCACAAGCAATTCTGTTCGACTCCATTGGACTGTCACCACTGGGAGATTTGACTCCTTCCTGATCCAATATAATGACGCAGGTGCCCAACCCCAAACAATGTCTGTGGAGGGAGGCTACAATGAAGTCACAGTGACCGACCTGGCTCCTTCGCAGAGATACAAGTTCAATCTCTATGGAATTTCTGGGCGCAAACGCTCCAGCCCCCTGTCTACTGATGCCACCACAGGTCAGCTTCAGAAGACATTCTGCCTGGAAGGTTTTTAGATATTGTAACTGATTGGAAGGGAGGGTTGCTGGAACGCTGACATTAGGATCATTCCTAATTTTCTTAACAAATAGCATATTTGCTATTTTCATCTGCAAAATCAGTGCATTTGTAACTGATCCATCCTTCCTTCCTTCCTCCCTCCCTCCCTCTGTCCCTTCTTTCTTTCTTTCTTTCTTTCTTTCTTTCTTTCTTTCTTTCTTTCTTTCTCTTTCTTTCTTCTTTCTTTCTTTCTTTCTTTTTCTTTCCTTCTTCCCTTCCTCTCTTCCTCCCTCCCTCCCTCCCGCCTTCCTTCCTTTCTTTCTTTCTTTCTTTCTTTCTTTCTTCCTTTCTTTCTTTCTTTCTTTCTTCCTTTCTTTCTTTCTTTCTCTCTNTCTTTCTTTCTTTCTTTCTTTCTTTCTTTCTTTCTTTCTTTCTTTCTTCCTTTCTTTCTTTCTTTCTTTCTCTCTCTCTTTCTTCTCCACACATTATAGACTCAAAGGAGGCAATTCCTGTCCAACCAAGCCTAGGAGACTTCACAGTCCTTGATGTCACAAGCAATTCTGTCCGCCTCCATTGGACTGTTCCCACTGGGACCTATGACTCCTTCCTGATCCTATATAAGGATGCAGATGGCCAATCCCAAATGTTGCCTGTGGAGGGAGACTCCCGTGAAGTCACAGTAACCAACCTGGTTCCTTCCCGCAGATACAAGTTCAACCTCTATGGAGTCTTTGGGCGCAAACGCTCCAGCCCCCTGTCCACTGATGCCACCACAGGTCAGCTTCAGGATTTAACTTAGTTGGGGACTTGATTTTGATAATATAACAACCATTATTATTGACTATTCCAGCTTTTGCATGGCATCTCCACGATCAGTGAAATTATAAGGAAGAATTTTCTTTATTTTCCATGTTTTAGCCCACCTTAGGAATACAGAAGAGCCAATTCCTGTGCAACCCAGACTTGGAGAGCTCTCAGTCCTTGATGTCACGAGTGATTCCGTCCGTCTCCATTGGACTGTCCCCACCGGGAACTTTGAGTCTTTCCTTATCCAGTACAAGGATGCAGATGGCCAACCCCAAGCGTTGCCTGTGGAAGGAGGCTCCAATGAAGTCACCGTGTCCAAGCTGATTCCTTCACGCAGATATAAATTCAACCTCTATGGCATCTCTGGGCGCAAACGCTCCAGCCCTCTCTCCACAGATGCCACCACAGGTCAGCTTCAGATGACCTTCTACCTGGGAAATATTAAGATAGTCTAACATCATATTAACATTCCTGATTTCCTTAACAAATCGCTAAGTTGCTGAACATTAGAACTCCTGGATTGCATCTACAAAATCAGTGTAATTTTAGCTAAACTTTTCCTTTCCCTCCCCTCTCCCCTTCCACATTACAGTTTCAAAGGAGGCTATTAGTGTCCAGCCCAGCCTAGGAGAATTCTCAGTCCTGGATGTCACAAGCGATTCTGTCCATCTCCATTGGACCATTCCCACTGGGAGCTTTGACTCTTTCCTAGTCCAGTACAAGGATGCAGATGGCCAACCCCAAGCATTGCCTGTGGAGGGAGGCTCCAATGAACTCACGGTGACCAACCTGATTCCTTCTCGCAAATACAAGTTCAATCTCTATGGGATCTCTGGGCGTAAACGCTCCAGGCCCCTCTCTACAGAAGCCACCACAGGTCAGCTCCTGCATACAATGTGATTGGGGTGTCAACTCGTAAAACATTTCTATGCCTGTTTTATAGTTGCCATGAACAGAAGGGGGAGGGGGCAGAAAGAAATTTGAAAAAGCAACAGTTTGAAACCAAAAGCGCATTCCATTTTTATCTTGCAAAGATTACAACTAAGTTACCAGAATTTCTGCAGCGCAAATCTCTAATTGGAGAACCTGATTGATGACTCTTGGCTATGACTGTGTTTCATTGGAGAATGTCATGCCCCTGTTGGAATCTGAATGTGAAGGGGAGGTCGAACAGCTGACAGGGAATGGGAGTGTGGCTGTGGAGGAAACTGAGGAAGGCTGGGCATTCAGAGGAAGACCCAGGCCCACCCCCACTGCATCCTAGGGCATGCAGAGAGAAATGGATAAGGGAGCAATGTGGGTTATGGGGGAGAAAAAGGCCCTGATTCCCTTCATTAGCTGCAGCTGGGGAAATAGGATAAAGAAGGTGTTCGTGCACAGAACCTTGCTGGAAGCAAAACATGCATTATCTTTGTTTGTCAAGTCCTATCTGGAGTTTGGCGTCCTCCCACTGTATGTGTCTCATTATCTTTTGAGTTCTGCAATTCCTTATTCTGCACAGTCTCATTAATTGCTGCAGTGTGATTTGTGTTGGTTTTTATTTATAATTTATATGTACTTTTGATTCAGACTAAATTTCTTCCCTTTAAAAACTGTTCTTGGGAGAATGTTTTCTCCAGCCGATGATAACTGGACATTGGAGGCCAAGTTGGAGGAATTAAAGGGACTTTACCAACTTTTGTGACTTTGTTGCTTTCATGCCATGCCCTGGGTCAGCACAGAGAATATGAATTATGACACACCCAGAAGGGTTGGGGGAAAACCAGGGTCAAGGGTGACAGTGAATTATGTGTCTCAGTAAATGGCTAAGCAAACTCCAACAAGCAGTCCAAGACGTACACAGTTATAGCAATCAGTTTTCAGTCCAGGGATAATCCAGTAACAAAGTCCAGTATCAAAAACAGTTCACTAAAAGACTCACATCAAATCCAAGAATAATGATGATTAGCAACAGTCAATTGGGAAATGCAGGAACAGCAACGCTCTCAGCAACAACAGAATAGAACAACCCAGGGATGGTAGGCATATTATTTTTCTTATAAGTATTTATCTCATGTATTCAAAATTATATTTATTCTTATACCTATATCTTGTAAGCGATTGACAAATCAAATAAAACGTAAATATGCTCATGGTTAAGTCAAGAGTTTTAGTTGCCAAAAATACACCCCAAATTGGATTCTGCTTATCAGTGAATGGCCCTTTCCATGAGGAATATACAGTAATACTTTTTAATGTATCCTGTATATCCATTTATGAATGGTCAGTAAGCAAGAACTGCCTGTATTATTTTTCACCCAAGTAAGCTCAGAAGAAAGGATTTATTCCTGATAAAAATTTACCCTGGAAAATTTTAAAGTCCTTCACCTTCAAAAGCTTCTTCTTTCCTGAATTATATTTTATTTTGTGTTTTGAAGTGTTTAGAAAATTCAGAACGACAAAAGGAACCATCGCTGCCGCTTCCACAATTTACCACGTTTCTCCCATGTTTTAGCTCACTTTGCAGGCTCAGAGACTGCAACTCCTCCCCAACCCAGCCTAGGAGATTTCTCAGTCCTTGATGTCATGAGTGATTCTGTCCGTCTCCATTGGACCGTTCCCACCGGGAGCTTTGACTCTTTCCTAGTCCAGTACAAGGATGCAGATGGTCAACCCCAAGCATTGCCTGTGGAGGGAGAATCCACTGAAGTCACCGTGTCCGATCTGGTTCCTTCACGCAGATACAAATTCAACCTCTATGGCATCTCTGGGCATAAACGCACCGGTCCCCTCTCTACCGATGCCACCACAGGTCAGCTTCAGGAGACATTCTGCTGGGGGATCTCAAGATATTGTAACGTTATATTAACTGCTTTACTGCTTTTGTTAAGAAATAACATATTTGCTGAATGTTTCAACTGCTGGCTAGTATATTCCAGGGCCCCCCAACCTGTGGGCCATGACCTATTGGCCATTGGGTGAAGTGAGTAGTTGGCCGGTGCATGTGTGTGTGTGCACACAGGCACAGCCTTAGACATGCAAGCATCATGGGTGTTGCCAGCCCCAGTCACATAAGCATTACTGCGAGGGTCGTTGCCATTCTGGGCCACACTTACATGGGCACTCGCAGCCCATTCATTCACTCGCAGCCCCACTCACATGAGCAATGGGTTTTCACATCCGTGCGTGCGCCTATCCCTCCCACAAAACCATCCCCTCTTTCACCCATCACCCAACTCTGACGGCCAATCCGGAAAGGTTGGGGAACTCTGGAATATCCAACATCAAGACTAATATAAATATGACTTTTCTTCCATTTTCCCATTTTAACCCACCTTACAGATTCAGAGCAGCCAATTCCGGTCCAACCCAGCCTCGGGGAGTTCTCAATTGTGGATATCACAACGGATTCTGTCCGTCTCCATTGGACGGTCCCCACAGGGAGATTTGACTCTTTCTTAATCCAGTACAAGGATACAGATGGCCAACCCCAAACGTTATCTGTGGAGGGAGGCTCCACTGAAATTACGGTGACCAACCTGGTTCCTTCTCGCAGATACAAATTCAACCTCTATGGAGTCTCTGGACGCGAGCGATCCAGCCCTCTCTCCACCGATGCCATCACAGGTCAGTTTCAAGAGTTTGAGTGGCCGGGATTTTTCAACTCTTATATCTGCATATTAACATCCTGTACCTTAACATTAACATTCCTTTGCAAGCAGCATTTTTTGAATCTTTTAGCTCCGAGGTTACATCATCAAAGCCAGGCATTAGAACTAAACATTTTTCTTTTCCATTTCCCTCTTTCAGCTCAAATCCCAGAAGAGTCAATTCCTGTCCAACCCAGCCTAGGGGAATTTTCCATCCTTGATGTCAAGACTGATTCTGTCTGTCTCTATTGGACTGTCTCCACTGGGGCATTTGACTCCTTCCTGATCCAGTACAAGGATGTACATGGCCAACCTCAAGCGTTACCTGTGGAGGGAGGGTCCCGTGAAGTTACTGTGACCAACCTGGTTCCTTCCCGCAGATACAAGTTTAACCTCTATGGGGTCTCTGGGGGCAAACGCTCCAGCCCCCTAACCACCGATGCTACCACAGGTCAGTTTCAGTATTTAACATGGCTGGAGGCCCTTCAGATATTATTCCTCTATGTGAGGGGTCCCCAAACTTGGCAATTTTAAAACTTGTGGACTTCAACTGGAGAATTCTGGGAGTTGAAGTCCACAAGCCTTAAAGTTGCCTTTTTTGGAGACCTCTGCTCTATGTTAACGTTCTTGATTTCTTTAACAAGAAATTTTTTTATTGCTTGTTCCAACTTTGGGTGGCATCTTAAATATCAGGGAATTTCTAACTTTTCATTCATTTTCCTGTTTTAGCCCACCATGTACATTCAGAGGAGACAAATCCTGTCCAACCCAGCCTGGGGGAGTTCTCAGCCCTTGATATCACAAGCGATTCTGTCCGACTCTATTGGACTGTCCCCACTGGGAGCTTTGACTCTTTCCTGATCCAGTACAAGGATGCAGATGGCCAACCTCAAGCTTTGCCAGTTGAGCAAGGCCTCCATGAAATCACTGTGACCAACCTGGCTCCTTCTCGTAGATACAAATTCAACCTGTATGGAGTCTTTGGGCGCAAACGCTCCAGTCCCCTCTCCACTGATGCCACCACAGGTCAGCTTCAGTATTTAGCATGGCTGAACACTTTTCAGATATTATTCTTCCAAATTAACATTCTTGATTTCCTTAACAAGTTACCTTTTTACTGATTGTCTATGGAGATTCTCAGTCATTCAGATCATGGTTGTCCCAAATGTTGTCTATTTTACTGATTGTTCCAACTCTTGGGTCACATTTCCAAGACTGGGGACATTATAACTGAGCCTTTTCTTTCTGTTCCCTATTTTAGTTCCCTTGGTAGACTTCAAGGAATCACTTCCTATCCAACCCAGCCTGGGGGAGCTCTCTGTTGTTGATGTCACAAGCGATTCTGTCCGTCTCTTTTGGACCGTTCCCACTGGGAACTTTGACTCCTTTCTGGTTCAGTACAAGGATGCAAATGGCCAACCTCAAGCATTACCTGTGGAGGGAGGCTCCAATGAAGTCACAGTAACCAACCTGGCTCCTTCTCGCAGATACAAGTTCAACCTCTATGGAATCTCTGGGCGCAAGCGCTCCAGCCCTCTCTCTGTTGATGCCACCACAGGTTAGCTTCAATGATTTAGCAGAGGGGTGTCAAACTGTCGGCCTGCGGGAAGGATGGATCACATGAAGGCAACACCTACTCCAGCTCCACGAATGGGGAAAATATTGCGAAACATCACATGATGGCACTGTGACACAGCGACTTTGTCACCTGTGATTTAGCATGTCTGTGAGCTTTTCAACTGTTTTGTCTATATATTAACACTTCTGATTTCCTTACGGGCCCAGAGGATGCAAATAGCATATTTGCTAAATGTTCAATCACCTAGACCAGTGATGGCAAATCTTTTTGGCACCAAGTGCCCAAAGCACATGTACGCGCATACCCAAAATGCAATATGCATGCCCTATGAATACCACACACATCCCATGCATGCACAGCAGAGACCCGAAGACTAGCTGGCTAGCAGGAGGCGCACATGCATGCACAGTGGAGCTGAGCTGGAGCGATGGCATACATGTGCAGAAAAAACTCTGCATGCCACCTGTGGCACACGTGCCATAAGTTTGCCACCACGGACCTAGATTAATCTCCAACATCAACAAACTGTAAGTGAGCCTTTTCTTTCTCTCTCTCTCTCTCTCTCTCTGTTTTAGCCCACCCTACCAACACAGGGGAATCAATTCCTGTCCAACCCAGCCTAGGGGAGTTCTCTGTTTTGGATGTCACAAGCAATTCTGTCCGACTCTATTGGACTGTCCCCACTGGGAATTTTGACTCCTTCCTCATCCAGTACAAGGATGCAGATGGCCAACCCCAAGCATTGCCTGTGGAGGGAGGCTTCCGTGACATCACAGTGACCAACCTGGTTCCTTCCCGCAGATACAAATTCAACCTCTATGGAGTTTTTGGGCGCAAACGCTCCAGCCCCCTCTCTACTGATGCCACCACAGGTCAGCCTCAGGGTTTGGAACATTTTAAATACTTTAACTTTGTATTAATTTTCTTGGTTTCCTTAACAAGGAACAATTTTTAATGAAAGTTGCAGCTTATGGATTTCATATCGAACATCAAAGCTCTTATAACTAACCCTTTTTTAAATTTCTCTCCTTTAGCTCACATTAGAGACTCAGGGGAGCCAATACCCATCCAGCCCAGCCTAGGAGATTTCTCAGTCCTGGATGTCACAAGTGATTCTGTCCGTCTCCATTGGACGGTCCCCACTGGGAGATTTGACTCCTTCCTGATCCAATACAAGGATGCAGATGGTCAACCCCAAGCGTTGCCTGTGGAAGGAGGCTCCAATGAAATCATGGTGACCAATCTGGCTTCTTCCCGCAGATACAAGTTCACCCTCTATGGAGTCTCTGGGCGCAAACGCTCCAGCCCTCTCTCCACCGATACCACCACAGGTCAGCTTCAGGATATGGCATGGCAGGGGGAGTTTTCCAATGATATTATTTCATAAGGGCTGCGATAGTGCAGTGATTACAATTCAGTACCGCAGGCTACTTCTGCTGCCTGTCAGGGCTCCAACAAATCCACCCTCATTCAAATCAAAAGTCTCTAACCGCTTTTCAGAAAAAGTAAATTGCTTTATTAGAAATTGTCATGTTGGTACATGGCTGGGTGCAGCCAATACTAAATCACATCATACATTTCCCCCTTGACCCTGGTCTTACCCTCACCCCCTGGATGTGACATCTCTAATGGGACACATCCGTCTCCAAGAGTCATCCATGATGCTCTCCAATAACCTTCTTATGCTCCGACAACTTTGGGCTACCAAGGTGATTATCTAGGCATTTCAAGAATGCCTTGTTTTCCCCCACTCACTTTTTCTGACAGCTAAAAAAACCAAAGGAGTTGACGCTACCTGACGGCTGCTTGCAATTTGGCATTTTGAATCTCACCAGGCTGAAAACTGACTCAGCCTTCCATCCTTCTGAGGTTGACCCAGATTTTTGGTGGCAATAGGCTGACTCTGTAAACCGCTTAGAGAGAGCTGTAAAAGTACTGTGAAGCGGTACATAAGTCTAAATGCTATTGCTTTTGCTATTGCTATATTACTATTCGTGGTTTTCTTAACCAGTAAAGTTTGGATGTTGTCTCAAAAACCCGGGAAATGATAAATCAGTCTTTATTTTTATTTCCTTATTTTAGCCCACCTTACAGACTCAGAGGAGGCAATTCCTGTCCAACCCAAACTAGGAGAATTCTCAGTACTGGATGTTACAAGTGATTCTGTCCGACTCCATTGGACTGTCCCCACTGGGACCTTTGATTCCTTCCTGGTTCAGTACAAAGATGCAGATGGCCAACCTCAAGCGTTACCTGTGGAGAGAGGCTCCAAGGAAGTCACAGTGACCAACCTGGCTCCTTCTCACAGATACAAGTTCAACCTCTATGGAGTCTCTGGGCGCAAACGCTCTGGGCCCCTCTCCACCGAAGCCACCACAGGTCAGCTTCCCAGGTTACCTTGACTGTCACTTTTCAGCTCTTGAGTCATCACTGGTTCCTTTTATAAGCAGCCTTGTTGATGAATGTTCTGTTGCTGGATCAGTGGTAGTATTCTACTGGTTCGGCCTGGTTCTGCTGAGCCCACCAAACCAGTCAGAAGTGGTATTCAGCAGGTTCTGACCAGTTCTGGAGAACTGGTAGCAGAAATTTTGAGTAGTTTGGAGAACCGGCAAATACCACCTCTGACTGGAGATTTTACACAGGGGTGGGATTCTCCCAGTTGGCACCGATTCGCTAGAACCGGTTGTTAGCATTCTAAGCAGTTCACAGAACCGGTTGTTAGAAGAAATTACTGGCCTAATCCTGTAAGGAAGGCAGGAAGGAAACATTCTGGTGTTGCTTACAGAAACTGCCTCTCCTTATTACATTCTTGGCATGACGCTTCCTGTCTCAGGAACATCTCTGGAGTTTTTTTCTCTTCCTTTGCTCGTGCTTTGCTTGTGTGGAGTGACCATTCAAAGTTACAATGGCACTAAAAAAAGTGACTTATGACCATTTTTCACACTTCTGACTGTTTCAGCATCCCCATAGTCATGCCTCATTGCATGCCTCAATGATATCACAATAACATGACCACCAAGCCATGCCCACCAATTAAGCCATGCCCACAGAATCAGTTGTTACAAAATTTGAATCCCACCCCTGATTTTACAGTGTCCTTCCCCTGCCATGCCCAACAAGCCAGGCCCACAGAACCGTAGGAAAAAAAATTTGAATCCCACCACTGGAACCAGTGGTAAAATTTTTTGAAACACATCACTGTGCTGGATGGTATCTCTGACAAGCCATTCTAACAAAACCTTTATTTCCATATCCCTGTTCTAGCTCAAGCCACCAACTCAGAAGAGGCAGTTTCCATCCAACCAGCCTTGGGAGAATTATCTGTCTTGGATGTCACCAGCAATTCTGTCCATCTCTATTGGACTGTCCCCACCGGGACCTTTGACTCCTTCCTCATCCAGTACAAGGATGCAGATGGCCAACCCCAAGTGTTGCCTGTGGACGGAGCCTTGCGTGAAGTCACTGTGACCAACTTGGCTCCTTCCCACAGATACAAGTTCTTCCTCTATGGGGTCTCTGGACGCAAGAAGGTCCGTGTCCTCTCGGCTGATGCCTTTACAGGTCAGAGACAGTATAAGAAGTCCATTGGAAGCTTTCCGTTTATGAACTCTATTTTTATTTTTTTTAAAATTTCTCGATTCATTTATGTATTTGTTTCTTCCGCTCCTGCTGCCAAAGTAGTCCCATCACACATGTTTACTATTTCCCCAGTTTTTGACCAAGCATAAAGGTTGTTGTCTTTTATGGCCAACATTTTTTATTGAATTATAAAGTACTAGATCAATACCCGTGCTTCGCTACAAAACTATGTGGTTGGGCTTAGTTTTTGAGGAGAAAAATAAGAGGGAAAAAATTCTGCCTCTGCCTACCAGCATCCATCCATATTCATCTGGCCAGCGTCTTGTCAGTGTGTGAGAGAGTTGAGGGCTGTTTGGAAATTGAAACAGTATATGCTATGTGAGAAAGAAGGAGCCAGCAAGGAGCCTGGGCATGGCTTAGCTCAACTGTTCTGTAATAAAACTGCTTGGTGCTATGAAACTGAAATTGAAACGGAAACTCCTCTCCTCTGTTTGTGTTTTGCATTTGGAACAGATTTCTTTTCAGGTGGGGAGGGAGAGTAGAACTCCTTAGCATCAGAGCTTGTTAATAATAATATAGGAAATAGTAATGCTCTGATGGTCATTTCGAAAAATCCTTTCTAGAAGCCAAGAGGAACATACGTGCCAAATTTCAAGTTTGTAGGCTTTACAGTTCTGGAGATTTTGTGATGATGCGTGAGTGGTATTTCACTTTTATATAGAGAGATTATTATAAAATACAAAATACAAAGTAAATAGAAAAGCAGTGGTGAGGAGGGAGGGAATGGAGAAATGAGGAAAGATAAAGGGAAAAAATGAAAAAGAAGCATTGACTTCCAACTTTCTTGGTAGCAGTAAAATAAGGCATTAATATCAAATCACAACTTTTTGCTTTTTCATGACAATATGAACAAGCCATTTCTATAAAGATCTATCAGCCTCATCAGTAAAACCCAAAGGGCAAATTTTCATTAATCTCCACATCAAGCACGAAGTTCAGAAGCAGTTTCCATATGGAAACAAAAGTACTTATATGCTCTTTTCTTTAATCAAAGTAGTCAGACCAAGCATAAGGCTTGAAGTTCTCTTTTTATGGGGTTTTTTCCTCCCCTAATTATACAATGACATATCAGTGAGGATTTTCTTCCTTACAAATTATCAGTCTGATATCATTTCCTAAGGATTCTTCATTCCTTCCTCTCAATATAGAAGCATCTTCTCCCAGCCTTTCACATGAAGCCTCCTTCCGTTGCTAACTTACTTAATTCTTCTTCATGTGGTTGAAGAGTTATACTACATAACTTGTCTTTTGTGGCTCCTCTCTTCCTCTGATTTAGGCCCACCTTTGGATGCAGAGGAACCAGTTTCTATCCAACCTACCCTGGGGGAGCTCTCCATCCTTGACATCACAAGCGATTCTGTCCGTCTCCATTGGACTATTCCCGCTGGGAGCTTTGATTCCTTCCTCATCCAGTACAAGAATGCAGATGGCCAACCTCAAGCGTTACCTGTGGACGGAGGCTCCACTGAAGTCACAGTGACCAACCTGATTCCTTCCCGCAGATACAAGTTTAACCTCTATGGAATCTCTGGGGGCAAACGCTCCAGCCCCCTCTCCATTGATGCTACCACTGGTGAGCTTCAAGAGACATTCTACCAGGGAGATTTTAAGAGATTGTTATCCCATGTAGTATGGCTGATTACTATGATCCTTCTCATCTTTTCTACTACCTTCTCCTATTGGTATCTTATGATGATATTACCTTGTTGTTTGTATGTGCGCTGAGAGCTTAGGCCCAGGGTCTTCAAACTTGACAGCTTTAAGACTTCTGGACTTCAACTCCCTGAATTCCTCCTCCGGTCATGTTAGCTCAGGAATTCTGGGGACTGAAGTCCACAAGTCTTAAACAGGCCACAAGTCTTAAACCCAAGCAGGAGGCCCTACACCATTTCTGACAAATGGCAGTCCAATCTCTTCTTGAAAGTCTCAAGTGATGATGCTCCCACAACTTCCGAGGGCAAAGCTGTTCTTTTGGTTGATTGTTCTCACTCTCAGAAAATTTCTCCTTATTTCCAGGTTAAATCTCTCCTCGTTCAGTTTCATCCATTATTCCTTGTCTATTCTGTTCTGTTCTGTTCTGTTCTGTTCTGTTCTGTTCTGTTCTGTTCTATTCTATTCTATTCTATTCTATTCCATTCCATTCTACCCTACCCTACCCTACCCTATCCTACCCTACTCTATCCTGTAACTATCCTGTCTAGTAGCAGCCATGGGATACCTTGTTTTCATGAATTCTTCCATTCCATTGTATCTTTATCCTCCTTTGGGTC
This sequence comes from Laticauda laticaudata, assembly GCA_004320025.1. Taxonomy (NCBI): domain Eukaryota; kingdom Metazoa; phylum Chordata; class Lepidosauria; order Squamata; family Elapidae; genus Laticauda; species Laticauda laticaudata. The sequence continues at coordinate 111,866 of BHFT01055999.1, forward strand.
TTCTCTTTTTCAGCCTCTTTAGCCACAATGCCCCCGGTTCAGCCCAGCTTGGGAGAGCTTTCGGTTTCCAACATTACCCACAATTCTGTACTTCTCTCGTGGGCGGTCCACTCTGGCAATTTTGACTCTTTTATGATCCAATACAAGGATGCGGATGGCAAGCCCCAAGCCGTCCCCGTGGAAGGGAACACTTACCAAGCCATCCTACTCAACCTGGTTCCCACCCGCAGATATAAGTTTAATCTCTATGGAGTCTCTGGTCGCAAGCGTTTTGGACCCGTTTCTGTCGATGCCATCACAGGTCAGCAATCAGTTTCTTTAAAAAATCCATATATGGGGGTGGGGAGGCAAGTTTAAGGTTGATGCAACGCAGGTAATCCTCGTGTTACAACAGTTCATTTAGTGACCATTCAAAGTTGCAACGGCCCTGAAAAAAGTGACTTAGGACCATTTTTCATAGTTATGACCTCACCAGCATCTCCATGGTCACGTGCTCAAAAGGCAGTGTCATCCACCCCCATTTAAATCATAAATTTCTAGCCGGTTCTTTCAGACAGTTTAAAGAAGATTATTTGGAGTGAATATGTCGGTGCTACCTAGGTGTAACCAACTCTGAGGCACATCATTCATTTCACCCCTGACCCTGGTCTTCCCTCCACCCCCTGGATATATATTCTCCAATGGGACACATCCATATCCAAGAGTCATCAATCATATTCTCCAGTAATAATCTTGTGCGCTAGAAGCTTTGGTCGTCTAGAGATTATCTCTGTGAAACATTTAAGGAATGCACTATTTCCCCCACTCCCTTTCTGCTGGCAACACTAAAAGAGCAGAGAAATATTTTTTAGGTTTACAGTCAGATGTTTGGCAACTGGTTCATATTTGTCACCATTGCTATGTCCCAAGATCCCATTTTGCAACCATCTGACAAGCAAATCAATGGGGAAACCAGATTTGCTTAGCAGCCGAGTTGCTAATTTATCAATGGCAGTGATTCACTTAACAGCGGAGGCAAGAAATCAGGTAAATTGGGGCAAAACTAACTAAACAATTTGGGGCTCAATTGTAGTCGGAAGTCGAGGATCACCTGTCCTGTAATGTGTGTCAACTCGAAAGTATTTCCCTGGTCTTTTTAGAATTGCCAGCAGAAAGGGAGTGGGGGAAGTAGTGCATTCCTTAAATGCTTCATAGATAATCTCTAGACGATCAAAGCTTCTGGTGCGCAAGATTATTACTGGAGAGCATGATTGATGACTCTTGGCTATGGATTTGTCCCATTGGAGAATATACATCCAGGGGGTAGGGGGAAGACCAGGGTCAGGGGTGAAATGAATGATGTGTCTCAGAGTCAGCTACACCCAGGTAGCACCGGTATGATCACTCCTCATAAATTTTCTTTAAACTTTGAGAGATGCAGCTAGAGAATCATGATTTAAATGGGGGTGGATGCCAGAGCCCTGACACTGTGATTCCTTTATAAAGGTCTAAATAATGGCTTCCCCAGAAAGCTGGTGATGTCAAAGGTGGATATTATAGGGCGGTTACTGGAGCCATCACTGTTTCTGCTTCTAATATGCAGGTAGTCCTCGACTTACAACAGTTCAATTAGTGACTAGTCAAAGTTAACAACGGCACTGCAAAAAGTGACTTATGACAGTTTTTCACACTTTTATGTGACTTTTATGGCATTCCTAGGGTCATGTGATCCAAATTCAGACACTAGGCAACTGACTCATATTTATGACTGTCCCAGGGTCATATGGTCACTTTTTGTGACATTTTGACAAACTGAGTCAAGAGGGGAAGCCATTTAACAACCGTACTAACAACTGTACTAACAACCGTAGTTAGTACATTTAACAACCGTACTAACTTGACAACTGCAGTGATTCCACTGATGGTATTCTACCAGTTTGGCCTGGTTCTCGGTAGTGCCAAAGATCAGCTGGCAGGGAACCAGTTCGCTCCAAGCCTCACCAATGATGTGCAGTTGGCCCCACCTGCCCGCCCCTGCTCCTAGGTCCTTTTTAACCTCTCGGCTGGTGCGGCAGAGTGAGTTGCTGTGCTAAACAGCTGAGAGGCGCAGCAGCTTAGTTTTTACTGTTTTAACGCAGCCGCAAAGTGTGCATTTGGCACATGCACATGCACAATTGTAAGATTGTGTGAGTCACCTGAGTCACGTGATCCCACCCTTGCAGCCATACCTACCGAGCCATACCCACAGAACCGATGGTGGGAACCAGAGGTGGGTATTCAGTAGGTTCTGACCAGTTCTGGAGAACCGGTACCTCTGACTGGCCCCATCCCCATCTATTCTCTGCCTGCCGAGTTCCAACTGATTGGCTAGCTCTCCTTTTGTTGCCCTGCACAGAAGAACAGGGCTGGAAAGCAGGTTAGTGGGATGGGGAGGGAATGGAGATTTGCAGTATCCTTCCCAGAGGTGGCATTCAGCAGGTTCTGACCAGTTCTGGAGAACCGGTAGCGGAAATTTTCAGTAGTTCGGAGAATTGGCAAATACCATCTCTGACTGGAGATTTTACAGTATCCTTCCCCTGCCATGCCCACAGAACTGGTAGTAAAAATTTTTTGATTCACTTAACAAGTGTGGCAAGAAAGGTCGTAAAATGGGGCAAATACATATGTCTTCCAAAGCAACAGAAATGTTGAGCTCAATTACGGTGGTGAGTCAAGGACTACCTGTACACCGCAGTTTTTTTTTTAAACTTGGGAACTTTTAACTGATCCCAAAATTGATCGGCCCTTCTTTCCTCTCCTAGTAACACCAGATCTACCGAACCCACTGATTCCTCCCAGTCTAGGAGAGCTCTCTGCCTCAGGGATCACGAGCAATTCTGTACACCTGTCCTGGACCATCTTCACGGGCCGTTTTGACTCTTTTGCAATTCAGTACAAGGATGCTGAGGGTCAGCCCCAGGCAATTCCACTGGAAGGAGATTTGCATGAGAAGACCATCCCCAACCTGGTTCCGTCCCGCAAATACAAGTTCAATCTTTATGGACTTTCTGGTCGCAAGCGCATGGGCCCCGTTTCTGTTGATGTCATCACAGGTTAGCCTTCCTTAGAGCTGGGTGACTTTTTTTTCCCCTGGTTCCTGTTTTTAGCGTGGAGGTATCTATTTTCTTTTGGTGGGCCTGTCAGCGTTTCCAAGTAAAGCACCCATAGGAAACAAAACTCTGAGGCAGGCAAGTTCCTGAAAGAAATATTGATTGGATACGTTATTAGAGTTTTGCAACGTTAATTCAGCACCGGAAAAATAAACACAGACGGCTGATGCTTCATTTAACCTCTTTATAAACATAATAAGTAGATTTTACAAAACAGTTGTAGATTTCTCCAACATGGAGCAAACTCAAACAGAAACATGTTGCAAGTAACTTCAGTAGCAAGCATTATATACAGCAGAGGACAGAAGCAGTTTCATTTCAATAGACAGACTCAGAACTTAACATAGCTTCTAATATAGAGCCATGCCTAGACTACTTCTAGTTTCAGTTTCCAGTCTAGGCTATTTCTAGTTTCAGTTTCCAGCTGAGGCTACTTCTAGTTTCAGTTTCCAAAACAGTCCTCACTGACTGACTTAGTTGCTATGCCTATTCATTGGCTAACCTTGTGACCATGCTGTATTCCAGTTCATGAATATACTCTGACACACATCATATTGGCACAAACTGGTGAAAGCCGACTCTGAGTTTTCCCATGGCTTTCACCTGATTAAAAGTAAAACTTTTCTTTTTCTCCCCCAAGTCACTGGTCACATTGTCCAATCCAAATGCTGGCCGGTTGCTTGGTTACTGTCTCCTCCTCTGACCAGTCACCTGTGTGAATGTCCTTGCTTCCCACAGAAAAATTTTATTGTTTTGGCTACAAAACCCCATCTAACTATTCCCCCCCACCACCACCAGTGTGTGGCAACCCTGGAGCCTCCAAGATGGCTTTTCAAGGTTGACAGGGCCTTTGGATGTGTTTCTGAGGCACATCTGCATTTTTACTCTTAGTGTTTGCTTTCTCTTACAACGATAGTGAGTATGCTTTGTTTTAACACAGAAGATTTTCATTCTTTGTATTGCTGGCCAAAGTTGTTCAGATTGGGGCAACCTATAGTTGGAAGGGAAGGGAGAAGGGGGAGGAGGAGGACAGACAACAGAAGGGATAAATGTAGATGCACAATGAATATGTGTAATTTGTGCCTTTGAGTCAGCACTGATTCCTAGTAACTACATGGAAGTCTTCTTGGCAAGATTTCAGAAGTGTTGTGTCCTTCTTCCAAGGGCCAAGAGAGAGGGACTGGCTCAAGGTCACCCAGGTGGCTTTGAATTCATATTACTCCTCAGACACTATTTTCATTCCTGTTTTCCCTTTCTGCTCCCAGCATCCACCCCAAAGAAGGAAGCTATACCAAAGCCCTCTTTAGGAGAACTCTCCATCTCTGAGGCCACCAGCAACTCTGTTCTTCTCTCTTGGACCATCTCCACGGGGAGCTTTGACTCCTTCCTGCTCCAATATAAAGATGAGGAGGGCAGAATCCAAACACTGACTGTGGAGGGAGATTCGCACGAAGTCACCGTTTTGAATCTGGCTCCATCCCACAAGTACAAGTTCAACCTTTATGGAATTTCTGGTGAAAAACGTATTGGTCCTATTTCTTCTGAAGCCACCACAGGTTAGTTCTCCTCCTCCTCCTTTTCCTTCTTCTCTTCCTCCTTCCCCTCCTTCTTCTCCTCCTCCTTCTTCTCTTCCTTCTCCTCCTCCTCCTTTTCCTTCTCCTCCTTCTCCTCTTCCTCCTTCCCCTCCTGCTTCTCCTCTTCCTTCTCCTTCTTCTCCTCCTCTTCCTCCTCCTCCTCCTTTTACTCCTCCTCCTTCTCCTCCTCTTCCTCCTCCTCCTTCTCCTCCTTCCCCTCCTCCTCCTCCTCTTCCTCCTTCCTCTCCTTCTCCTCTTCCTCCTTTCTCTCCTCCTTTTCCTCCTCCTCCTCCTCCTTTTGCTCCTCCTCCTCCTCCTTCTCCTTCTTCTCCTCTTCCTCATCCTGCTTGTCCTCCTTCTCCTGTGTAACATCTTGTTTGACCATCATGGTGCATTTCCATCCTTTGTTATTGACCCGGGGGAAAAAACTATCTCCAGTATGTGGTCAGTAATATCAATTTGATGGCACATAATCGATCAATTGAAACAAACACATAAATGTAACCTTCTGAGATAGAATTTGGGATCCTGTGGATATCCATATGGTGTAGAACCCTGAAAATACCAAATAACAGTGGTTTCTGTGGGCTTAAAGAGGAATCACCCTATTCAGCAGGTTAACTGAGATTTGGCAAGCTCATCTTTATCGGAAATTTTCTAGATGGCGATAAACGTCTCCTTCCCCAGATCTCTGCTTTACTTGAAGCCGTTTCCAATTTTAGGATTCTTACAGCAGTCCTTGTTTTTCTTTTATCTTCATTTTCCAGCTTTTCTCCCTTTCTAAAATATATTTTCTTGGTTGGACAGAAGGAGCTGCTATGGTCGTGTTACCCTTTATCTTTTGTCTTTTGGACACCCCTCACCTATTCATTTGGGGGAAAGGGGGCTTTGTATATCATATTTCCATTAGTTCTTTGTAGGAAAAAAAAATCCAGAGAGGATATTCTTAACAGCCGTCCCTCATTTTCTCTTTTAGCTGAACCAGAGGAGGAAGATGAGGAGAAACAGCCTACCTTGGGGGAGCTCTCCATCTCCGAAACCACCAGCAATTCTCTTCTCCTTTCCTGGAGTGTCCCAACTGGGAGCTTTGACTCCTTCTTGATTCAATATGAAGATGGAGCTCTGCAGAGCTTGCCTGTGGATGGGGCTTCCCGTGAAAAAATGGTCTCCAACCTGGCTCCATCTCACAGTTACCAGTTTGACCTCTACGGCATCTCTGGTGCCAAACGCCTGGGCCCCATTTCCGCCAAGGCCTTAACAGGTCAGTACAAGCCATTCGCCCTCCTCCCTGGCTTAAGGAAAAGCGCGAATCTTTTTGTAAAGCTGTGTTTCCCAATTTGGCTATGCCAGCATTTTAAATTGGTTGAGGAATTTCGGGAGTTGAATTTCACGCATCATAAAGCTGCAAAGGTTGAGAAACACTGGTAAAGTATCACTCTTGCAGTAGTTGAGACAAAGACTTAAATTATCTAGCCACATAATAACTGAATTCCATCATTAATTGTGGGGGACTTCAATTCTATAAAGCCTGAGTAAGACCACACCTAGAGTACTGCATCTGGTTTTGGTCACCACGCCATAAAAAAGAAGCTGAGACTCTAGGAAAAGAGTGCAGGGAAGAGCAACCAGGATGATTAGGGGACTGGAGGCTAAACATACAACGAATGGTTGCAGGAACTGGGCATGGCTAGTCTAGTAAAGAGAAAGACCAGGGGAGACATGATAGCGGCCTTCCAATATTTGAGGGGCTGCTACAGAGAGGAAGGGGTGTTCTGTCTTTTAATTGCTGGCTGAATATAAAGACAGACAGGCAAACTCTACAAAGGCTATCATACAAAGTTTCTTTATTGGATCACAAGGCATTCTCAAGGTATAACTCACAATTATGTCAAGATTCATCTAATGTCCAAATCTTTGCATAGCTGACTTCATAGTGTGAAATTAGAGTGATCTTCATCCCATAACAATGGAGCAAAGGGTGAAACACCAGTTCGGTCTCTGAGTTTGGCATTCTGATATCTGAGTGTGCTGATATCTGTGGACACATCTTCAAGCCCTTATCTTGTCTGGTTTGTGTTGATTTTTACTCTCTATAATTTAAACAGCATTTCCGTCCTTCTTGTAACTGCTTGTGTGGGAGTTTTTTGTCTCCAGTCAAGGATATTTGGAGCTTGGAAGCAAAGTGAAGGAATAAAAGGTGCNGTAACTGCTTGTGTGGGAGTTTTTTGTCTCCAGTCAAGGATATTTGGAGCTTGGAAGCAAAGTGAAGGAATAAAAGGTGCTTCACCTGTTTTTGTGACTGTGTTTATTTTGTATCCCACCATAAGTTATCACAGAAAAGTTGTTCCACTGATTAATTGTTCTCACTGTCAGGAAGTAGAAGACTAGAAGATTTCCAAGGTCCCTTCCAAGTTAAAGCTTGACTCCCTCTTCTTTGTGGCAGACCCTGAGATATTGGAACACTACTATCATGTCACCCTCTGGTCCTTCTTTTCATTAAACTAGACATACCCAGTTCCTGCAACTGTTCTTCATATGTTTTAGCCTCAACTCCCCTAATTGTCTTTCTTGCTCTTTTCTGGACTCTTTCTAGAGTCGATAAATTTGGTGGCTGGACAAGTATTTTTCAACGTTGGCTACTTTCAGATGTAATTGGGCTTCGACTCCCAGAATTCTGGGAGTTGAAATCCACATATTTTAAAGTTGTCAAGTTTGAGAAACCGTAGTGTCACGACTCCAATGAAGAATGGACTGGAGCCGAGACAGCCGAGACAGCCGAGATGCGATATGACCATAGTCTTTTACTTACCTTTCATTGACTGTGTTACCACGTTGGCGTTATGATGAAAATTCCTCAAATGACTGACATAGACTTCCTGACAAGGAGTGGTGCAATAATGATGATTCATGGCTGGATGTCAAGAAGGTGGTGGTGTAATAATGGTGTGGGGCAAATGGGGGATGGGGTGAATTGTCACTGGGGTGCATGGAATCATCCAGCAGGGGGAAGGTGTAGTTACCATATTTTTTTAATTTAAGGATGTCGGATGTTAGACAGTGAAGGCGGCCAGAAGGTGGTTATTAGTTATATACTAATTATGTTATTATCCAAGGTATAATTTGTATAAATACAGCTCTGGGTTGCAACAAAAACCAGAGCTGACTTTAGACATAATTTGATTGCTGTTACCTGTTGTTGTGGTGTGGGAGACGAATAAAAAATTCACTGAAGTTACACGAGTGAGTTGGTATCTTATCGTTCACCCCCTCAATATCAGACGAACAGCTGACATGTAGACTAGGAAGTCCACAGTCTGGATTTTAGTTGGCAATCGTCTTTTTTCCCAGCCCTTCTTTATTTTTTTTCCACTCTTCCTTTTTTTTTTTTTACANTTCTTTTTTTTTTTTTTACAGCTCCACGATCTCCAAGTCAGGGCACAGAGGAGAGTGGATCTCCCAGTCCATCTCCAAATCCCAGTTTGGGGGAGCTCTCTGTGTCTGATGTCACCAGCAATTCTGCCCGGCTCTCTTGGAACGTCCCTGCTGAGACCTTTGACTCCTTCCAGATCCAATACAAAGATGCAGAAAACAAACCACAAATGGTTCCTGTGGACAAGGGAACCAACACCATTGTGATCTATCATCTAGTACCTTCCCATAGGTACAAGTTCAATCTGTATGGCATCTCTGGACGCAGGCGCTTTGGACCAATCACTGCCAGTACCATCACAAGTGAGTAGCAGGTTTAAACCAGAGGTGGGGAATGATGGCCCCTTTATAAGAGCCTCGGTGGCGCAGTGGTTAGAGTGCAGTACTGCAGGGCACTTCTGCTGATTATCAGCTGCCTGCAATTTGGCAGTTCAAATCCCACCAGGCTCAAGGTTTGACTCAGCCTTCCATCCTTCCAAGCAGAGGTGGTGTTCAGCAGGTTCTGGCCAGTTCTGGAGAACCAGTAGTGGATATTTTGAGTAGTTTGGAAAACTGGCAAATACCCACATCTCACTGAAGATTTTACAGCATCCTGCCAAGCCCAGCAAGCCACACCCACAGAACCAGTAGTAAAAAAAATTGAATCCCACCACTGCTTCCAAGGTGGGTAAAATGAAGTTCCAGATTGTTGAGGCCAATATGCTGACTCTGTAAAAGTGCTAGAGAGGGCTGTAAAGCACTATAAAATGGTATATAAGTCGAACTGCTAGTGCTATTGCTATAACTTGTGGCCTTCAACTTCCAGAATTCCTGAGCCTGCGTGACTCAGGAATTCTGGGATTTGAAGGCCACCAATCATAAAACAATAGGATCCTAGTTTAAACAATAGGATTCTTCCCTTTGCATTTTTTCTTCCCTGTTTTTCCTCTGCATAGGATCGTTCTCTTCCGAGTAGCCCTTTCTTAGAGCTTTGATTTCTCAGCTTATTTATGTGTTTGTTAGATTTGTGTGTTGGCCAGCTTGCCTATTGTGATGTCATTCTTGACTCAATTAAACAATAAATCAGAATATATTAAAATAAATTTAAAAGGGTCAAGCTATTTTCCCAAGCACCAAAAAGCCAGACAAGAAACAATAGATGGAAACTAACCAGGAGAAAAGTAACCTAGAACTAAGGAGAAATTTCCTGACAGTGAGAATAATTAATCAGTGGACCAACTTGCCTTCGGAAGTTGTGAATGCTCCAACACTGCAAGTTTTTAAGAAGAGATTGGGCAACCATTTGTCTGAAATGGTATAGGGTCTCCTGAGCAGTGGGACAGCAGGGGGTTAGACTAGAAGACCTCCAAGGTCCCTTCCCACGCTGTTATTCTGTTCTATTAAGTTGCTTCATCACCGGAGGTTTTCAAAAAGAGATTGGACAATCATGCTTGAGCAAGGGGTTGGACTAAAAAGCCTCCAAAGGTTCCTTCCAACTCTGTTACAGTGGAAACTTGGGTCACGATCATTATCTGTTCCAGGACTGATTTGGTTGTGACTGGAAACAAGACTGACTGCATATTTACCGATAAAAAAATCGGGGCAGAAGGGGAAATCGCTACAGCTGTATTTGATCGCCACCCGAGGATCTGTTCGCAACAATTTTCCAAAAATTTTGGTTGTCACTTGATTTAGTTGTTAACCAAAGCTTTTGTGACCTGAGGTTTCACTGTATTCTATTTTCTATCCCGTCTGTCTGTTTGTCTGTCTATCTATCTATCTGTCATGCCCCTAGGGGAGACTGACTCTGAGGGAGAGGAGGGGGAGTGGAAGTGTGGCTCTGGAGGTTGTGGAAGAGGCTGAGGAAGGGCAGAGGCCAGCTGAGCAGTCAGATGAGGACCCAGGCCCGTCCCATCTCCATCCTAGGGCTGGAGGGAGAGACGTACTCTATTGGGGAGAAGAGGGCCTTGATCCTCTTCATGGGCTGCAGCTGTGACAACTGAATAAAAGTACGGACTTGTGTACAGGCGAACGCTGGAAACAAAGCGAGGAAATATCTCTAGTTTATGTTTCCTCTCTGAGTTTGGCGTCCTTCCCAGTGTGTGTTCTGTTATCTGTGGATGTCCTCCAGCCCTTATCTTGCCTGGTT
>BHFT01056001.1:0-17902 GCA_004320025.1 Laticauda laticaudata
TCTATCTATCTATCTATCTATCTATCTATCTATCTATCTATCTATCTATCTATCTATCTATCTATCTATCTTTGTGAAACAGTACAATTATAAAGCACACAAATGTTTGGATCTTTTTTCAAAGTTACTAGGAGTAGACAGATATGGAACAGAGCAGATTTATGAATCAATGTCCTTGAAAAATGGTTATTTACCATAATAAACCAGTGAAGAAATTCCCACTTTTTTATATTGCTAGATCATATAGGATCCTTATTTGACCAGTACATCCCACTTTTCCAAATGTGTGCTGGTTGGGAATCCTGGGTGATGTGGTCAAACCTGTTTAGAGGTCTCCAGATTTGGGAAACTCCTGATGTAAGCTTTGTCTCTGAAAAAAAAGAAAGAAACAGAAAGATGAGACTAATCATATTTCAGCTTCGGCCTCTCCCTGTCTCACTCACTCAACCATGTTTCTTATCTCTTTAGCACCAGCAGACAATGAGAAGCCCCCAGGTGTGCCTGGAGATGTGGATCGGGAGGTCTCTGCTGGGAGAAGCCCCCGCTTGGGTGTGCTCTCGGTCCCAGAGATCACCAGCCATTCAGCCCGGCTATCATGGACCGTCCCAGAAGGAAGCTTTGATTCTTTCTCAGTCCAGTACAAAGATGCTGAAGGAAGACCTCAAGCGCTCCCTTTCAGAGGAGATTCCCGTGATGTCATCGTTTCCAATCTATCACCTTCTCACAAGTACAAGTTCAATCTTTATGGTATCTTTGGAAAACAGCGCCTTGGACCAGTCTCTGCCCAAATGTTCACAACAGGTTAGCAACACCTGCTGGGCTGGATAAAACAGGTGGGAGGTAGTGGTGGGATTCAAAAAAATTTACTACTGCAGGGGTGGTATTCTACCGGCTTGGACTGGTTCTATAGAACCGGTTGTTATGATTCAGCACAGTTCGGAGAACCGGCAAATTGTGACCCTGGCTGGCCCCACCCCTCTCTGCCCATCCCTCCCAGTCAGTCCTTATGGCGCATGCGCAACATTGTGCACATACCTGAATCACTGACTGCGTTCTTCCCTGCCCAGTCACTCCTTAAGGTATTTCTTTTTTTCCCCCCTCCTGATGATCAACTGTTCCTATGATCAACTGTGCCGGGATTCCCCTCACTGTCTTACTGTTTCACCCAGGAGATTTCTCTAAGGCCCAGGAAAGCACAAAAAATGGAGAGGGGGAGCAACAACCCTCCTGCTCCATTTTTTCCCTTCCTGAGCCCCAGGGAANAAAAAAACCACACCCACCCAGACACATGACCATGCCCACCTCACCACACCCACAGAACTGATTGTTTCAAAAAATTGAATCCCACCCCTGTACTCCTGGTTCTGTGGGTGTGGCTTGGTGGGCTTGGCAAAGGAAGGATACTGAAAAATCCCCATTCCCTCCCCACCCCACTAACCGTCTTTCCAGCTCCATTCTCCTGTGCAAGGCAACAAAAGAAGACCCAGCCAATCACCTGGGACTCGGGAGGCACAGAATAGATGGGCTTGGGGCCAGTCAGAGGTGGTATTTGCCAGTTCTTCGAATTCCTCAAAATTTCCACTACTGGTTCTCCAGAACTGGTCAGAACCTGCTGAACGCCACCAACACTTGGTGTTCTCTGAACTTGGTGATTGTCTTGCAGACATTTCATCACCCAAACCTTTCATTTGAACAGAAACACAAGTTTCTTGTCCTTATGATCTGAAATTTGCTTACAGGTAGTCCTCGATGTATCACAGTTCATTTAGTGACATCCTAAGTTACAAGAGCAATGAGCATTACGGCCATTACAGCATGGTCATGCGATCAAAATTCAAATGCTTGGCAACCAGTGCTGGTATTCAGCAGGTTCTGACCAGTTCTGGAGAACCGGTAGCGGAAATTTTGAGTAGTTTGGAGAACTGGCAAATATCATCTCTGACTGATCCCACCCCCATCTGTTCTCTACTCCCAAGTCCCAGCTGATCGTCTGGGTCTTCTTTTATTGCCCTGCACAAGAGATACCAGGTTAGTGGGTGGGGAGGGAATGGGAATTTTACAGTATCCTTCCCCTGCCATACCCACAAAGCCATGCCCACCAAGCCATACCCACAGAACCAGTAGTAAAAAAAATTGAATCCCACCAATATTGGCAACTGGCTCATATTTACAATGGTTGTGATGTCATATGCTTGTAATCAATTGCATCCTTCCTATATTAAGATATATGGTTCTGCCATCTAAATCCTTCATAAATCCTTTTCCTGTTTCGTCTATAAATCTTACCCCTGTTTCCTCCAGGGACTGATACGTATCTCAAACTATCCGAGCAATCCACACACCTTTGAACTGTGCTGTTAACAAGGGGCCAAGTGGGAAGACAAAAGGAGGTCACGTGATCCCCTTTTGTGACATTCTGACAGCAAAGTGAATGGGGAAACCAGATTCACTGAACTAACTTAATGTCAGCATTCCAGCAAACCTCCATTCCAGCCAATAACTCCAAGACAGACATCTCTCTAAAGTTCCTTTTATTTGGATAGTAACTGGCACAACTGTGGAATCCCAGATCTGAAAGTTCGGGCTTCCTTATAATAAGTAAAAACTACAAATCCATCCCCTACACCCATCATCATATCACATGCCCAATCACTATCCATCCCAAAGTAAACTTCCTTTCACAATGCGCAACACGACAGAAAAAGAATGTTATCATGTCTAATTAGATACCCTCCAATGAATTCCCCCCTCCCACTTTCACAGGCTCAGTTGTGGCAGCATGGGAGCATTGGATCTCAATATGGCTTCCAAAACTGACACTTAACAATTGAAGTGAACAATTGATTCCCTTAACAGCTGTGGCAAGAAAGATCAAAATGGGACAAAATTGTTTCCTGGCAGTTATACCTGAGGATCCTCCACCATCTTCCTCTTTTATTTTTGCAGCTGCTGAAACATCTGGGCAGGTTGAAGAAAAGAAACAACCAGAGGAAAGTACAGGCAAGAGCAACCCGCCCAGCCTTGGAGAAGTCACTGTTTCTGAGGTCACTCCTGATTCCCTTCTCCTCTCCTGGAGCATCCAGGATGGAAGCTTTGACTCCTTCATTATCCAGTATAAGGATGCTTCAGGCAAGCCCCAGACGGTACCCGTTGACGGAACCACGCGCTCCCTCCATCTCTACAACCTCACAGCTTCACAGACGTATGAATTTGACCTATTTGGAGTTTCTGGCTACAGGCACCTTGGGCCTCTCTCAGTTCACACTGTGACAGGTCAGTAATTGACTGATGGATCTGCAGAAAGTTAGTACCCATCCCTCTCCTGGAAGAAGAAAATATTTTGAGAAATATTAAAAAGGCAGGATATTATATTTCCCTAGATGAGAAATGGAGAAACATGTTTTTTTAGAAGGAGAAAGCAACCCCCACCTTTTCTTAATAGCCCACATCAGACATCAGCACTTAAGAGATAAAGAGATAGATAGCTCTATTCATAAGCAAATGCTGTTGAGGTAATTCCCTGTTAGAAGAATGAGTGCACACAGGGAGATGTAGTGAGAGTGATGTTGAATAACACATGACCAGCACACAGATACACTGAATAGTAAAATTTTACTTCCAGTAAAATGTTTTTTACTTCCAGTAAATGGTTAAGCAAAAAAAGGTTTTACTTCCAGTAAATGGTTAAGCAAAGTCCAAAAATCATACACGGTGAAAGCAGTCAGTATTCAGTCCAGGGATAATCCAAAAATCAAATTCCAGTATCACAAACAGTTCAGTAAATAGACTCACAGCAATCCAAGAACAACAGTCAATTAGCAAAAGTCAATAGGGAAAAATGCAGGAACCAAAGAACATTGACCAATGAAGGACTAGCAACTAACAACAACAGAACTAATAACCCAGGTTTCTGGCTCCATCTTATGGCCATTTGAGGAACCATACCCAATTACAATTTTAGCATTCTCTTAAAGAGACAGTATTAAATGTCTATCCTGGTTTATATATTTCCAAACCAACAGTTAGGTTTCTAGCAATTCCTAACACCAAAGTTCCAACAGAGGAAAAAGCCATTAAGCCACAATAGGATCTACCCAACACCCATTCAGAACACAAGCTCCTTGATTTCATCACTCTCAGAAACTTCAACCAAACTTAGCTCAGACAAACACCTAGGATTTGTACTTTGCCGATAGAGCCAGCTCTGACCTCTACATAACCCTTACATGGCCTCATGGGAGTCTGACAGCAGCCTATAGAACACATATTCATGCACAGGAACAGGGAGTTCAAGTGCAAAACCCAAAGAAAGTATAAAACCCCTCACTCTCAACTCCATTTTGTCAGCTGCACCAGAACCAGAGGTGATATTCAGCAGGTTCTGACCAGTTCTGGTAGCGGAAATTTTGAGTAGTTCAGAATGCCATCTCTTACTGGCCCCACCCCATCTATTCTCTGCCTCCCGAGTCCCAGCTGATCAGCTGGGTCTTTAATTGCCCTGCACAGGAGAACGGAACTGGAAAGCAGGTTAGTGGGGTGGGGAGGAAATGGAGATTTTTCAGTAACCTTCCCCTGGAGTGGGGTGGGAATGGAGATTTTGCAGTATCTTTCCCCTGCCATGCCCACCAAGCCACACTCACAGCCACACCCACAGAACCGATAGTAAAAAAATTTGAATCCCACCACTGACCAGAACCATGGGCATCATGGTTCTGCTCATCCTTAAACCATCTTTCCAAGCAGCCTCCATGCTTCCAGTGTCTTTCTCCTGGCTTGGAACGAAACCAGATGGTTATTTCTTCCCACATATCAACTCATTGATTTAGCCAACAGGTGTCTATATTTCTAACAGATGCCCAAATGGATTTTGGGACCCTCATCTCAGCCAAGTGACTCTGAGCAGCACACAGTTCTAAACAGTTGTAAATATTATCCCCTCAAATCCCTGCAGCTCCCTGACTTTCCGAATCCTGGAATTGTACGATTTCATTGTCTGTGGAGATTCTCAGTCGTCCAGGTCACAGTTGTCCCAAAGGTGCTTTTTTTTTTTTTCAAAAGGCAACTGGGCTTTGTTTTTCCTTGAAGATGTTTCACTTCTTATCCAGGAAGCTTCTTCAGTTCTGAGTGAATGATGGAGGATGGAAGGATTTATATTCCTTTCAGTCATCTAGTGGTTAGTTCTCTTTCTGAGAATCTTGAGGCCCCTTGGCCCATCAGGACAAGATTCAACAATCCATCTACATTTGAACGACAAAGATCACTCTTTTGAAGACAGCAAAATGCATATTTTGGACAAGAGGCCATCTATATTAAGGTTGAACATCCCTCTCTCAACAGAGAGGGAGGGGATACGACACCATCTACCTCCTCTTTACAACACAGTCCTTTCAGCAATTCCAAGAAGGTTCCACACCCATTTGTACTATCAGGTGACCCTGGAGGCACAGATAAACCTACAGATGGCCTCAACGGCTCTCAGAAATGACTAGATGACTGCAAAGAATATCAATCCTTCCGTCCTCCGCCATTCAGTCAGAACTGAAGAAGCTCCTAGGATGAGAAGCATAATGTCTTCAAGGAAAAACAAATCCAGTTACTTTTTTGGGGGGAAAAATACCTCAGGTACAATTTCAGAGGATAATTAGGACTGCAGAAAAAACAATTACTACCAACTTGCCTTCAGTCGAGGACCTGTATATACAGCACGAGACAAAAAGAGGGCTGTGAAAATATTTACAGACCCCTCACATCCCGGACATAAACTGTTACAACTCCTTCCCTCAAAATGAAGTTATAGGGCACTCACACAAGAACTACTAGACACAATGACAGTTTTTTCCCATGAACGCCATCACTCTGCTAAACAAATAAATCCCTCAACACTGCCCAACTATTTACTAAGTCTGCATTAACTATTACTATTAATCTTCTCATCACTCTTATCACCCATTCCCTTCCACTTGTGACTGTATGACTGTAACTTTGTCACTTGTATCCTTACAATTTACTGTGTATTGACTGTTTCCTAGTATGATTTGATTGCTTAATTTGTACCCTATGACTATTATTAAGTGTTGTATCTTATGATTCTTGATGAATGTACCTTTTCTTTTTATGTACACTGAGAGCATATGCACCAAGACAAATATCTTGTGTGTCTAATCACACTTGGCCAATAAAGAATTCATTCATTCATTCATTCATTCATTCATTCATTCATTCATTCATTCATTCATTCATTCTACCTCTTCTCCAGCTTTTTCTGCTCCCAGTTTTCTCAGATTGGCCTTCTGCCTGACGCACTCAAGCTGAGGGAGATACGACAGATCTAAACATTTATGTAATTTCAAGTTTGACAAGCATCTATTTTCTTCTTTATCGTTCTCTATTGCAGAGATATCTGAAGGAGGAAGGAATATTCAGCCCCAGCTAGGAGATCTCTCCATCTCTCGGGTCACGAACAACTCAGTGGCTCTATTCTGGACTGTGGCTGCTGGGAATTTTGATTCTTTCCTGCTCCAATACAAGGACTCTGAGGGCAAGCCCCAAGTCCTGCCCCTCAATGGCACTTCACGGGACATCACCGTCACCAGCCTGGCTCCTTCTCACAGATACAAGTTCAATCTGTACGGCCTGAATGGGCGCAAACGCCTTGGTCCCATTTCTACCAATGCCATCACAGGTCAGAGGGAAATTGGGCTTTGGGGACTTGACGATGGTGTTCACTGATTATGTCTTTGTTTGTTTATTTTGTGGAAATCAGAGGGCAACCCACCAATCTGTTACCATTGTGACTTACATGGTACAACAGTAATATACTATAAAGTACAGAAAGATCTTCCAGAAACTGGAAGACTGTGACTTTGGGCCTACCTCGCAGCCCTAGGAAGAAAAAAGCCAAAGCAAACCACTTCCCCAAATCTTAAAACTGAAAGACATTCCTGATGAGTCAACAATGATTCCAAGGGGGGGGGGGGGAGAGAGAGAGGGAGGGACAGAGAGACAGAGAGAGATTATTTGTTTTTTTCAAATAAAAATTGCACAGATCTGATCCTGTAACCTCACTTTTTTCAGTTGTATTGATTTTGCTGTTTTCCTTCTCTCTCCCCCCCCATCTCTCTCTCTCTGTCTCTCTCTTCCTCTCTCTCTCCCTCTCCCTCCCCCCCCTTCTGTATATATTTTTAAAAGAGACAAAATCAGCCCACCCAAATCCCAAGCAAGAGCCCTATGTATAATCAGTAACACGAAAACCGGCATTGCCCTATTTTCAAACCAGATCGTCTTCCTTCTCTCTTCCAGGCCAAGGCACCCAACCACTCAAGCTGGGAACCTTGTCAGCTCATAACATCACGTCGGAATCCCTTCTTCTGTCCTGGACTGTGGAATCTGGGAATTTCGACTCTTTCATTATCCAGTACCGGGATGATGCAGGCAAATCCCAAGCATTGCCTGTAGATGGAGGTTTGCGATCGCTGCGCTTCCATGACTTGGTCCCTTCGCACCGATACAAGTTCAACCTTTATGGGGTCTCCCGTCGCAAGCGTCTGGGCCCCATATCTGTGGAGGCTGTTACAGGTTAGTTGCAGCCTAATAGCCACCCTTGCAACCATTCCTCTTCTTTCTATAATGCTTCTCCTTCATGAGACAAAACTACATTTGTGATCTCAAAAGTGCATTTCTAGTTTAGGTTTCACACTTCTACTGGGAAAATTTGCAAGGACAATGTCAGGGCTCCAGTAGTTACTCTCATTTAAATCATGAGTCTCTAGCCAGATTTTCAAAACTTAAAGATTTATTCGGAGTAAACATGCGGGTGCTGCCTGGCTGTAGCCAACTCTGAGATACAACATTCATTGTCACCCTTGACCCTGGATTTCCCTCACCCCCTGGGTGTATCATAATTCATATTCTCCAATGGAACACATCCATAACCAAAAGTCATCAATCATGCTCTCCAGTTAGAATTTTGTATGGCAGAAACTTCGGTCACCTCGACACTATCTTTGAAAACATTTATGGAATGCAATTTTGGTTTTACAAGCTGCTGCACTGCTTCCCCCCTCCCTTTCTGTTGGCAACTCTAAAAGACCAGAGAAATATTTTATTAATTGACAGACAAATTAAAATGTCTATTCGGTGAAAGCAAAATACAGTATGGCAGTTTCAGGCTTGTGCCTCAGCATGCATATTTTCCAATGAGACAAAGCAATTCCACAAATGAGAATGATATAAGATCTCAGTTTTCCCCACAATAGATCCAGACAGTCTCATGGGGTTCTTGACCTTCCATGAAATAAAAATGGTTTTCCAGAAATTGAAGATATTTGGAAAAATGTAAAAATAATGTCACTCTTTTCATTACTATTTTGGCTCAGAAATTCTGGGATTTGAAATCTACACATCTTGGAAGTTGCCACGGTTGAGAAACATTGATATAAGCTCTATTAATAAATATACAAACAGATTTCTTGGCAGACTTATCCCGAATCAATTAAGATAAACTCTTTTTCCTCCCTCTTACCTCTGGACTGGGCTCAATCAACCAAATTGTCAGCCTTGGAAGCCATCTTTTTCTTGGAAGCTTCGAGGCTGCCACATTCAGTGCCTGGGAATTTAGGAGGGGGGATTTCATAGTGAGGTAGAAGATTAGACACAACAACATTCTTCTCAGAGAGTCAAGGACAACTTGCCCTGCACCTGGAGAGGAGTGACTGGAAGGATGTTTCTAGTTGGGATGAAGATTTGATTGGGCCATGTGATGGGCTGGTGGATATAGGGGATGGATCTTTGATTCTCTTTTGGGAAGGGAAAACCTGGAACATTCAGATTTTGGTTTTCCCTGATGTGCCAATATGACAACTCTTAATAAAATGGAACTTTGAGAAAATATTTGTCTCAGAGTTTATGGGTTTGGAGTTGGTTAGCTGACACAAATATTCTTCCACTTGCTTTCCACGATCTCTAGCAGATCCAGAGCTCAAGTACATTTGAATTTTCTGTTTTGTTTTGTTCTGTTTTTCTTTAGTCCCAAAACCTTCAGGGCTGCAAGTTGCTCCTCAACCCAAACTGGGGAAACTCTCCACTTCTGACATTTCTGACACAACTCTCCGTCTGACCTGGTGGGTCTTGACTGGAAAATTTGAATCCTTCAGCATCGAGTACAGAGATGCAGAGGGCAACCCCCAGGGGTTGTCCGTAGACACCAACGCCCGGGATGTGGTGATTTCCAACTTGGTGCCTTCCCACAGCTATAAGTTCAACCTCTATGGCATCTCTCAACAGAAACGATTCGGTCCTGTCTCTACAGAAGCTGTCACAGGTCAGAGACTCCATTTTTTTTGAAAGAGGAAAAATAACATCCTTCTCTCTCTCCACATCATTATTTATTTTCAAGATTTTTTCCTAGGTGCCATGTATGCAGATCTATATATACTAGTAGAACAATAAAAGAAGAGACAGACATCACGATCTCCAGAAATTAAACTATATTATCCACTTAGTTTTCATTAGCCTGTGCTGACATCGTCAGAGTGTAAAATCTACCATTGAAGAGATATTGCCTTTATGCATCTTTGATCAGTTTAGCCATTGTGTGCATAACAGGCCCATCCACCTGCCTCCCACCTGTAATTAGCTCTGTTAATTTTCAAGAGGCTGAAGTTGTTGCCCATAATGTAATTAAAGGAGGACACCTACTGAAAGAAGCCTGGTTTTCCAGCAATAATTCCATCAATATAGGCACATCGAACTACTACCGGCTTACCAAGCATTGAGGTACCAAGAAAGATCCTGCAAGATAAGCAGAGACCGATTCCCATCGGGGAGCAGGGACCAAACCCCATCCCCCTCACTTTTGGGCATGTAGAATCGTCCTGCGAAAGCATAGCCAGTCCAGGCCAAATACAGAGGAGCCCAGCATACCTGCCTCAAGCTACAATAGACATGGACAATGAGGAACAAGCCAGGCTGATTACAAGAGATCACAGGCAAAACAACAAATGAATGTGGTTGATATATCAAATGTGCCTGTGTCCATTGGTGTGAGGGAAGGGCCAGAGAGAATGCTGTCAAAGCAATAGCTGACAATTCAGCACCATCTCCTGGGGATGAGCAGCCTAAGTGGGGCACAATAGGGCAGGAAGCAATAGGACTTAAGCCGCCATCGATTAACATGTCTCAAGTAAAAGCAATAGAGGTAATCACAGGTGGGAGGCGGATGGATGGGCCTATTACAATGATGCATAAAGGCAGTGGCTAACCATGAGCCTTCACCTCAGCCCTCACTGCCAAGAAAATAAATCATTGCGGAAAAAAAGAAACAGTACGATGAAGTGAAAGCGTTCAACAACTGCAATCCTTTAATTAAGGATGACAAGAGTGTAAACAAATAGACCATAACATCAATAACATTCTCCGCAACAAGAAACATTCTCAACAGTACCTTCATAAAACTGGAGGCTACCATTTAAAAAACATAAGCCAAAAATCTGGAAATATAAAATGAGGTCACCGAGAACGTGACACTGCTGACACCTGACACCGAGGCTTCAATCACCATGGACAGCGCTATAAATCACCGGCACAGCAAAGCCATACACACATTGACAATACATTCTGAGCATCGGTCAAACTATACAATTTCAAATACACAATATAGCAGAGTTATCACATTACCTTCGTTTTTATTTATTTAGGATGTTTTTCTGTGAAACAGGCCGCCTTGAAAAAGGCGATTGCTAACAAGCCTAGCCACAGCTTCGTTCTCGTCTTTCCGCCATTTAATTGTCAACTGCACCGCTCCACCACCCTGCCCGCCTTTCGGACTTCACGAAAGGCCTATGCATCTTTTGTTCTTTGTCCCATCCACTTAAAATCAAACCGTGATTGGTCAGGTCCCATCACTCGCCAAACCAAACACATAGCTTGGCCTTCCCTGTTTCCTTTTCGAGACGACACGGTGGAGCGGACAGACGCGGGCCGGGAGATCGTGGACGATGGAATCGCAATGAAGATAGAAGAAGGCGGAATTCATGAAGTCCTAACCAATTAATGAGCAGCTAAACCGGCCGCTTTGATAGAGACGGACGATTCTGATTGGATAATATGTTCAGGACAGTTAACCCTTCATTGCTGATGTGAAACTTGACAGTAAATTTAACTTAGAACATAGATTAGAGAAAATGTATTAAATGTATTGTATTAAATTAATTAGATAGATTATATAATAATAATTTAATACTATATTTTTTGGTCCAGAGATTTTTTAAGCCTTCTCTGAAGGCATAGAAGGCCCTGAAGGTTCCTCTCTGCATAAAGGGAATACTCTTCAACGGTAGTTTTCACACTCTGCGATTTTAGCAGAGGCTAACGAAATGCTACGTGGTTAATATGGTAAGTACTGGAGATGTGATGTCTGTCTCTTCTTTTATAGCTACACTGAACTCGTATTTTTAGGATAGTCTGCAACTGCCGCTAGAACTTATTATTAAACTGGGATGGTTGTACCCCCCCCCACCACCCTGCCCCAAGGCAGTTTCCCTCATTAACCCCTTGTTGGCGGTTTTAGGGTTGAATTAAACATTTACTCTTCCTTTGTTTTTTTTTTGTTCTGTTCTGTTCTATTCTGTTTTATGTTGGAATAGGGCTCTTCAATCTTCGCAATTTTAAGACTTCTGGACTTCAACTCCCAGAATTCCACAGCCAGCAGTTCTGAGAGTCAATAATAGCAATAGCAATACATCCTTGCAAAAAACAGGACTAAGAGAGTGGGGTGGGAGGAACTTCTCTACAAGTTAATAAGAGAAAAGTCTGCAAGGGATTAGAGTATGCCTTCTTTTTTTGGGGGGGAGGGAAAGTGTTCCCCCAACCCTTGAATTTTGCAGAATCCATTCAAGTCCTTACAGAACCCTGGGTTCTAAGGAACCCGGTTTAGATACCCTTTACATGGGGCTGCCCTTGAAGAGTATCCAGGAGCTTCAATTAATTCAGAATGCAGAGGCCCACACAATTTTGCTCAATCCTAGACTGGCCCATGTGTCACATCTTTTGTGAGAACTGCATTGACTGCCAATCTGCTTCCAGGTACAATTAAAGGTGCTGGTTATCACCTTTAAAGCCTTATACTGCCTCTCCCCCTTATACTGCCTCTCCCCCACCTGGTTCACCAGGACAGGAATGCACCAGTATGTTGTGGATCCCTTCTATTCAGGATGTATACCTGGTAGGATCATGAGAAAGGGCCTTCTCAGTGGTGGTCCCTTCCCCATAGAACAGAGGTCCCCAATCCATGGGACGCGACCCAACATCGGGCTGCAGCCTGTTCAAAACTGGGCCATGGAAGTGGCATGAGAGCATGCGCATACACCTTCATTTTTGCAAGCGGGGGGGTACGCATGCCCACACACGGAGCTGCCCGTGCGTACGCTCACCTACTTGCCATTTGTGTGAAACCATCCCCTCTCCTACCTCCCCCGGCCAGTCCACAAAGCTGGGAAGGTTGGNCCTTCATTTTTGCAAGCGGGGGGGTACGCATGCCCACACATGGAGCTGCCCGTGCGTACGCTCACCTACTTGCCATTTGTGTGAAACCATCCCCTCTCCTCCCTCCCCCGGCCAGTCCACAAAGCTGGGAAGGTTGGAGACTGCTGCTATAGGACACTATTCCCTTAAAGTATGATTGGCCACCATCTTGCTGCTTTTCCAAAAGGCCTGAAGATACAGTTTTGTCTCCACAGGCCTAAGGACTATGAGTGGAGATGGAGCCGATCAAGTGGTTATTCAGAGTTTTGCAGCGTTAGTTCAGCACCAGAAAAATAAACACAGATGGCTGATGCTTCATGTAACATCTTTATAAACATAATAAGTAGATTTTACAAACTAGTTGTAGATTTCTCCAACATGGAGCAAACTTAGGGAGAAATATGTTGCAAGTAACTTCAGTAGCAAGCATTATGCATAGCAGAGGAGAGAACCAGTTTCATTTCAATAGACAGACTCAGAGCTCAACATACAGGAGCTACAGAGCTTAATATAGAGCCACGCCTAGGCTACTTCTAGTTTCAGTTTCCAGCCTAAGCTACTTTTAGTTTCAGTTTCCAAAATAGTCCTCATTGGCTGACTTGGTTGCTATGCCTATTCATTGGCTGACCTTATTACCATGCTATATTCCAGTTCATGAATATATTGTGACAGTGGTTGATCTGATTCTTTTGTCACTGTCACAGGGAGGAGGAAAGATTATGGCTTTTACATTGTAGTTTTTAAAGGTTGTAAGCTGCCCGGAACCTCCTGTGTGTGAGTGGAGTGGTCATATACATTTTCTAGATAAATAAATAATAGATAAATAAATACATAATCTTTTAACAACCCTATAATCCCTTGTGGGGTGGAGTCTGGGCAACGGAATGGAGCTGAGTGTTTACTGGCCAGATGCCCTTCCCATCGCTAATGTGGAATTATATTCAGCAGAAACAGTCTCATCATGCCCAGAGAGAGAAATATCAGCCTCTACCTAGGATCAAATTCACAGCCTCCTGATTGTGAGGTGAGAGCTTCACCTCTAGGCACTGCACCACTCAAATCAATCAATCAATCAATCAATCTCTGCAAAGAAATATGCCTTTTTTCATTCTGCAAAAAAATGTTCCCCCCCCCCCCGCATTTTGTGGAATCCATTCTAGCTTCAGGATCCTAGGTTTCCATGGAACCCAGTTTCGATACCCTGCACTAGATCCCTCAATCCTTTGCAAATAGCATGGCACCCTTTATTAGAGTTTGCTGCATAAATTCAAGTCCAGAAAATACATAGACTGATTTAGCAGGATTATTAACTTCTTTATAAACATATTAATATGAGTAAAGTTTACAATACTATTTGTAGATGCTTTCAACGTAACATAAGCAAAAACACAAGCAGCAGCAGCTTAGAGCAGATTTCAGTTTTAGCAAGCAAGCAAGTTAGTTTCAGTTTCAATTCTCAGCAAAGCACACAAAGTCAAACCACACCCTGGCTGTCAGCTCCCATTGACTGGTCTGTTGCCATGCTTACTCACTTGCTGACTTTGTTAGCCATGTCTCTGCCAGTTAATGAATATACTCTGACACCCTTTGTAATATTTTGTATTTTGGTCACAAAGATGCTTTTTCTTTTCAAGAGGTGACTGGACTTTCTGGTTTTTCTTTGAACACATTTCACTTCTCAATCCAAGAAGCTTCTTCAGCTCCGACAGAAATGTCTTCAACAAAAAACCAAGAAAGTCCAACTGCCTCTTGAAAAAAAGCACCATTGGGACAACCGTGTCCTGGATGACTGAGAATCTCCGTAGACGTTTTGTATTTTGATTTCTTCCAGCTCAAGTGAAGGACTTGGAGGCTAAACCCAAACTGGGTGATCTCTCCATCTCTGAAGTCACCAATGACTCTGTCCGCCTTTCATGGACTATCTCGTCTGGAAAATTTGACTCTTTTTTCATCCAATACAAAGACGCCCAAAGGAACCCACAAACCGTGCCTGTTGGTGCGGACTCCTGGACAGTTTTCATCTCCAACTTAATACCTTCCTACAAATATAAGTTCAGCCTCTATGGTCTCTCTGAGAAGAAACAGTTTGGACCAGTCTCAATTGATGCTGTCACTGCAGGTGAGTATCTCTCTCTCTCTCTTTGTAGACATTTCAGTACTCAATCCCTGAAAACCCCACTTAGAAACTCACCTGAACCCCTAAGAACATGGAGGAGTTGGGAGGGGAGAAGGGTGATAATTGTGTTCACTTAATGTTGTGATTATGAGCCGCGGTGGCACATTGGTTAGAGTGCAGCTACTTCTGCTGCCTGCCGACTGCCTGCAATTTTGCAGTTCAAATCTTACCAGGCTCAAGGTTGACTCAGCCTTCCATCCTTCTGAGGTCAGTAAAATGAGGACCCAGATTGTTGGGGGGAGTAAGATGCTGAGTCTGTAAACTGCTTAGAGTGAGCTAGAAAGCACTGTGATGCGGTATATAAATTTAAGTGCTATTGCTATTCCACCAGACCCTGAAACACAAGTCACAAAGACTGACCCTGGGAGTCAAAAGAATGTTACCTATCTTAATTTGAACTAATTTCCAGCTTGTGGACTCATCACCTGTTTGCATTCCTTTCTCCTGTAGCTTTCTCAGAAAACACCAGCATTCCAGCTCCCTTGCTGGATCATCTTGTGGTCTCTGAAGTGACGTCCACTGCTCTGCAGCTCACCTGGGATGTCCCAGAGGGGGAATTTGACTCCTTTCTTGTGAGATGGAAAGACAGTTTGGGAAGAGGCCAAACACCAGCCAAAGAAGTTAAAGTGCCTGGGGACGAGCGCTCCATCATCCTCCAAGGACTCGCACCCAGTACCGAATACAGCCTTACGGTCTATGGCATCAAGGATGAATCAGAAGTGGCCGATATCAACACTGGAGCAAGGACAAGCGGGCTAGGTAAAGGGGCAGCAAGGGTTTCCCCAATGTAAAAAAACAAACTTCTCAATGAAATTGGGATAGGTAGCATCCCCACCAGATGGGTTCACAACTGGCTGACAAACCATACTCAGCAAGTAGTCCTTAATGGGTCTAAGTCTACATGGAGGGAAGTAAGCAGTGGGGTGCCACAAGGTTCTGTCTTAGGTCCAGTACTCTTTAATATCTTCATTAACGACATAGATGAGGAGGGAATAGAAGGGGAACTTATCAAAGCTGGCAGGAATAGCTTACACCCTAGAAGATAGGCTTGAGATCTTGACAGACTTAAACACTGGGCCCAATCTAACAGAATGAAATCTAATGTAGAGAAAAGTAAAATCCTACACTTAGGCAAGAAAAACCAAAAGTACACATATATATTGGGTGAAACCAGGCTTAATAGCAGTTATTGTGACAGGAATCTTGGAGTGTTAGTGGACAACCAGCTAAATATGAGCCAGCAGTGTTTTGCAACAGCCAAAAAAGCCAATGCAATCCTAATTTGCATTAATAGAGAGATACAATCAAGATCAAGTGAGGTATTAATACTAAGCCTTAGTAAGACCACACCTAGAGTGCTGCATTCAGTTTTGGTCACCACACTATAAAAAAATATGTTGAGATTCTCGAAAAAGTGCAGAGAAGAACAACCAGGATGATTAGGGGACTTGAGTCTAAAACATATCAAGAACTAGAACTAGATAACTAGATAGTTAGATTGACAGACAGACAGATAGACAGACAGACACACAGATAGATGGCTGATAGACAGACAGACAGAATGAATAGATAGGTGATAGATGATCAATAGAGGGATAGATGATCTATAGAGGGATAGATGATACATATCGATAGAAAGAGAGAGAAATAGATGGTTAGACAGACAGACAGATAGATAGATACAGATCATAGCTAGCTAGAGAAAAAGCATATAGATTCACTCATTGGGGGGGAGAGGGGAGAGAGAGAGAGGTGATAAATAGAGATAGATGACAAAAATAGATGATAGAAATAGAATAGAATAGAATAGAATAGAATACAGATGGTTAGACAGATAGACAGATATAGATAATATCTAGACAAAAAGCATATAGATTTATGGATGGATGGATGAATGGATGGATGGATCGATCATTCATTCATTCATTCATTCATTCATTCATTCATTCATTCATTCATTCAATGGCATAGCTGCAGACATGCCTCTTGCTTGAAAGCCTTGCGCCATAACTATTGGCTGGGCTTCTGTGATGTCACAGAAAGATGAGAATAAGGATCTTTCAGACCCCAGAGGTGGGATGATGGTGAAAGGCAAGCTTCATGTCTTGGGGTATCCCTGACAAATATGAAGTGAAGGATTGGGAAGACTTGGAACTCACAGAACTGCTAGGGAAATAGTTCAGCTTTGCTGGAAAAGTCTGGGAATCTCTGGCTACAAACCAGAGGAGGAAGAGGGAGGCATTTCTTGGCTGCTTTCGTCATCATTCCAGATTTCACAGGGGAGGCATGTCAACAACAGCAGTAGTAGCCAATGATGTTCTTCCTGGTTCCCTCCCTCTACCCTGGGAATAAGCTAGGAACTAACCATAATAAAGCCCTCTTCCTTAGGACTTCTGCGGGAGGTAAAAATAGCTGACAAGACACTGTTCCACCATTGCCCAGAAACCATGCAGAGAGTCCAATTTCTACTTACTTCCACTACAACCAGCAATCTTTATCAAAGTTTGATTCTGTCCATTCTTGACCTCTACCTGCTCATCTGCCCTAGGGAGGCCATTTTGGGTCATCGAGGCAGAGGCCACGATGTTTAAGAGCCCAGAGCTGATCTTGTGGAAGACCACAAGCAGTTCAGCAGCTGTGCATTCCTGGCTTGGTTCGCATCAGGCTGGGCCAGCTTCCAGCTGTGGTTTCTTTGTGTCAGACCGGAGTAAATTCATCTTTGGAACTTTTGCTGTTTACTTTGTGGTACGCCAGATTGGCCACCATGGATCCCAAGTGGGAGGGAGGGGAAGACTTTTAAAGGAAAGGGGCGAGCGTGTAAGAGACTCGGGCCAAACTGCAGGCCTCGTTTCTGTACTCTCTTTCTCAGAAAGGCTCAGCTGCAGCTACATCTGGATTGTAACTGTTTTTATTTCTTCGTAAAAGACAGAAGGGGAGAGCAAAGCCCCATTTTGGACTGAGGCCTTGGGGCAAGGAAGAAGGGAATTCAACATTTTGCTGGCTGTAGCCACCCACCCAAGGCGGTTTCCCCACATAACCTTTCTGTGTTTTACAGCAATTGTAACATTTACCCCTTCCCCTCCTCCTCCTCTTCTTCTTCTTTTCTTCTTCCTCCTCCTTCTCTTCATCCTCTCCTCCTCCCCTTCTTCTTCTTCTTCTTCTTCTTCTTCTTCTTCTTCTTCTTCTTCTTCTTCTTCTTCTTCTTCT
>BHFT01056004.1:0-12195 GCA_004320025.1 Laticauda laticaudata
TGAGAGCGGATAACAACGGATGGAAAATTTGCTCATCCACTGTGTCCTTTTTACATACGTTTTGCATCCGTTGGCCGATGTGACCTAGCCTTTAGGACTGAAGCAATGCAGACTCAGCTAGCTGATGGCAGAAACACAGATCTCCAAGTGAATTTGTGATTCTGTGAGCAATTCAATCAGCCTGCCTGCTTTGCCTGATTTTGGGTAAAAGTTGCTCTTTTTTATATAAAAAAAATTCAATATTTACATACATGGTGTGTTGTGAGTTAATTTTGTGAGTTTGCTTGCTACCAAGTTTTATGGGTTTGCTTGCAAGCAAATTTTATGTGACAGACTCAGCTAGCCAATAGCAGAAAGAGATCTCTGAATGAATCTGTGATTCTGTGAGCAATTCAATTTGCCTGCCTGCTTTGCCTGATTTTGGGTAAAAGTTGCTCTTTTTATTGAAAAAAAATCAATATTTATATAAATATTTATCATATTTACATACAAGCCATGCCCAGCCAGTCATATGACCACCAAGCCACACCCACAAATTAGGCCAAGCCCACAGAACTGGTTGTTAAGAAATTTGAATCCCACCCCTGCCTCTGTGTATCTGTGTGTGGGTGGGTGTGAGAGAGACAGTGGGGGAGGTTAGATCAGATCTCTGTCTCTGTCTCTCTCCCACCATCATCAGCAAGTCACCATCAGTCAAAATTCATATCAGTGGTCCCTGGGATTTAAAATGAGTTTGGTGGTCCCTGAGGTCCAAAAGGTTGGCGACCCCTGATCTAGTCCAACCCCCTGCCTCTGTAAAAAATCCTACACCACTTCAGAAAAATGGTTATCCAACATCTTTTTAAAAACTTCCAGTGTTGGAACATTCACAACTTCTGCAGGCAAGTTGTTCCACTGATTAATTGTTCTGTCAGGAAATTCCTCCTGAGTTCTAAGTTGCTTCGCTCCACCCATTCCTTCTTATCCTTTTGTCAAGTGACATCTTCTATTCAGTGGCTGCTATAGTATGGAAGCAAATTGGAGATGGGTGACCTTTTGGTCACTTATTTAACATTTAATATTATTTAACATGATTTAAGGAGGCCACAGTGGCTGAGATAAGGCTATAAAGAAGGAGATATGATGTTCTATTTTTGATAGGAGGAATTGAGGTGGTCTTTCATAAAATTATATTAGAGCTTACGGTATAATTTTGAGTTTACCAACAAGTGGTGGTGACACACTGTGTAACTAACAGTCAGCAATTGGAGCTGGAGTTGCACTGAGAGGTGCCATAAAAGGTTGGGGCAGTGTAAAGCTTTAATATGATAGAATAGCCATTGCTGCAGTTAATTCTGAGTTATCGTGCCATAAGAAGTTTCTTCCATATAATAGTGTCTACTGAAATAAGGTACTGTCTCTTGTGTTCCAGGTATGCTCATTTACATGCATGCAGGTGTATTTTATATACACAAATTGGATATGGCTATCCAGAATTTTATGACATTGAATCAGGCATGCTTAAGAAAAATCTCACATTTCAAAGATCATGGACAACATTCTGAAAAGCAGTGGACTCTGTTCACAAAAGAACTGAAGCCAGTTCAAAATAACATATAGTGAGAAACATACTTAAATTGAGAATGTTACTAAACTAGGGGACTTAGCATCAGATAAAATATTCTAAACAGGAAACAGCAGTAGTGCAGCAATATTCAGTGTTGATAAAAAGCTGAGTAAAAAAAATGGAAAAGGAAAAACTAGGAGTGCTTTCAACGTAAAATTGGAAATACTCCTAAAGAAACCAGCTGACAAGAAACAGATACAAATGAAGAGTGATGTACTAGGCTAGATTCACAGTGAAGATTTGAGATAAATATAGAAGCTCATAACATTAATGCCAATATTTTTTCCTGAGTTTTCTTCTCCTGTGCCTTTTCCAGACCAGAATGTAGCCTTTCCTTTCAAATGTGGACTATGTTTAACAAAATATAAACAGGAATTTCCCAGCATTAGTAAACTTTTCTCCAAAATTTAGAAAGCGTTTGAAAGGTTTGTGTAATCTTGTGTGACAGCCTTCAGGATTATTAAAACCTATCTCCCATTTTCCTTGGTGACAGCCATTATTATTTATTATACATTTATTTACTAAAATGTTGTACAAGGCAGTCCATCACAAATTCTCAGGACATTTGACATGTAAAAGAAACCATTCCAATATTCATAACAACTGAAGAAATGGAAGGCAGAAAGCTCTTTAAAGCCTGGTAACATCAATCATCAGAATTATGAGCATTGTCTCCAACATCCTGGTATTAAAGCTGCACAATGATTTGGTATTATCATTGTCCCTGTATGTTTATTTGTTTGTTGATGACAGCTTACATTCAATAGCATTTTTTTTGAAATGTTTATTACTTTTTGTATTTTCATACAAAGAGAATATGATAAACAAATGTCTTTTAAATTTGGATATACCCAAACAAAAATACATTCTTTTTTTTTTAATTTTATTTGGGTTTTCACAAAAATAAAATACAAATAAAACATCTTTTTTGATAATAGCATGATCCTAGGTTATCACTTATTCATACAGACACAAAACTCAATTTCATGCTCATTTTTATATTCTATTCCATATCTTATTACCATTTTATATATTCTAGAATAGTTTTCCCATCTTTTATTTTCTCAACTTTGTTTTTAATTATCTCATCTCAATTCAAATCATATTATTTATACTTTTGTTTGTCCTGGTTACAAATTTCATATTATCTTTTCTTATCAAGCCAATCTTTTTCCCTGTAGTTACAATTAGGGTAGACGCTTTTATTTATTTCTTTAATTTTATCGACTCAAAACTCTTATTTAAGCTTCAAATGTTAACTTTTTAAGATATATAACATTTAATATAATCATAACTTCCAATCGGAATTCTGGCTTGATACATTCTTAAAATTAGATACTACATTCTTAAAAAGCAAAATCTATTATATATATTATCTGCTCTATATATTATATATATATATATATATATATTATATATATATTATATATATAATATATATATATATATATATATATATAATATATTATATTTGTTTTTTTAAAGGCTCTCGCGGGTACTTACATTTTGCTGTTTTAGCTTCCTTCAGGTATTATCCACGTCATAGTTAAGTTCTTGTTATAAGGTGTAGCTCATTGTTAGTTCTGTAAAGTTTGTAGCAACGTTTTTCAACTGTGAGACACACTTCCATACAGAAGCCTGATGATGCAGATGAGATTCTGCTGAAAACGTTTGCTACAACTTTAACAGAACTACAATGAGCTACAACTTTAACAGAACTACAATGACGTGGATAATACCCCGAAGGAAGCTAAACAGCACATATATATATATATATATATATATATTTTTAAGCTCTCACGGGTACTTTACATTTGTGCTGTTGCTTCCTTCGGGTATTTATCCCACGTCATTGTAGTTCTGTTAAAGTTGTAGCAACGTTTCAGCAGAATCTCATCTGCCATCATCAGGCTTCTGTATGGAAGTGTGTCTCACAGTTCCTCTGTTTCAAAATTTGAGCTGGTCTATTCTGATTGGCTATTAACCTGGGTCTGTGTTCACTGGATTTGGAGTTGGATTGATTGGTGTTTCTGGTTTCTTCTGTCTGTTTCTGTGGCTTTGATTGGCTGGCAGCACTCTGTTCTTGTGTTGGAGGCTTTCAATGCAGTTTGGCTTTCGTGTGAAAGGACGGCTGCTTTTCTCAGCAAGCTGGGTTTCACTGGCGTGCCTGGTGGGGGGTGTTTGATTTGAGGCATCAGAGGGAGTCTGTCTGTGCTCACGGTGTTTGTCTTGTTTTTTGTGGTGTGGAGATCTTTCTATTTGAGAGTGCAGGCTTCCAAATGATTGACAGTCTGCTGGAATCATCTCTTCTACATTGCTGTCAGGTCTTTTTTCAATCTCTATGGCTTCTCTGATGATCTCTGCTGGCTGGGCCCGCTTTTCTATAGTGGCTAGGGTTTTGGTGCCATTGAAGTTGATGTTGTGACCTGTGGTTTTCATGTGTTGGACTAGTGAGGAGGTGTTGTTCCAGCTTTTTTTACTGCATTTTTGTGTTCATCTAGGCGGGTACTTATTCTTCTATTGGTCTGTCCAATGTATGTGGCCGGGCATGATGTACAGGGAATTTCGTATATGCTTGGTTTTCCAGGTCAATTTTGTCTTTGGGGTTCCTCAGGATGGCTGCTATTTTTTTGTCTGTTTTGAAAGCAGTCTTGATGTGATGCCTGTGTAGTATCTTACTGATTTTTACTGTAGTACCTCTTATGTAGGGGCAAGACAAGCTGTTTCCATAGGTCTGTTGGTCTTCTAGTCTCTGTTTATGTCTTGGTGTGTTTTTGTGGATCAAGCTGGTGATTTTTTTGTTTTTGTTGGAAGCCATTGGCTGTCAATACTTCAGTCAGGGTGCATAGTTCAGTCTTTTATATGTGTCTTATCTGCCGGCGTTTGGTTCTGGTAATTAGTCTTTTTCGCCGTATTTCTTACTAATATTTTTTAAATCATTACTAATAATAAAAATATCCCTTTTAATTCTCTCAATCATTTTAATTCATTTATTATCACCAAACATCCCACTACATTACAATAAATATTTTATCCAATCATCATATTTCCTAAAATTATTTCTATTTGTAATATAACAATGCTATCTTATGTACCTTTGCAGGATCCCTTTTACAATTAAATTTTCACCCCATTATATCTAAACAAACTTATGGTTACAATCCTTATATCTTTTCCCTGTTTCTCCATTTCTTGTTTCTGTCTTTACAATTTTTTTTTCCTTGCCTTCTTCTCTCTCTCTTCTCCCTCCCTTTTTACCCTCTCGTCTCTCTACTTCTAACTCTCTCATCTGTAATCCCTCTTCTGTTCCTTTCTAATATTGTACTTATCTTTCAAATTATCCTTCTTCTTTTGGTTGTTTTTTTTAGTCTTAAACCTTTCACTCTCTTCCCCCTTTTCTTTTTCCCACTACTTAAAATAATTTGATCATCTAAAGATGGGTTCTTCTTTGTCCGCAATCTTCTTGTTCTGCAAGCATTTCTGTTGCTTTCATAGTTCAGATCTCCATTTTAAGAACTGAACACGAAACCAAAAGAACTTCTCCCTTCTTGTGCATCTTCTTTCCATTTTTTAAAGTTTCGTTTTCAGATCTTCTAAGAGTGATACCATTTTAAAAACTTTTAAGCAACTCACCAGTTAATTTTAGTCATCTAGATGCAAAAAAACAAGTCACCAAGTAATCCAAATAATCCAAGGCTGTTTCTACTTGCTTCTTTTTTCCACTTTCTCTTCCTGGGGTTCTATTATTTTGTTACACAGTTTCATAAAATGTATCTTTGAGGAATCTTGTTAAAATTTCACTGTGAGTTCCTTTTAATTACAAAGTTCCATTCCTTAATTCCAGCAAGTCCTCCTCCATTTTTCCAGATCGCTGACCTTCTTATTCTTTTTTTTCTCCTTTCCAGCTTTTAAAAGCTTTTAAAAGTCAGAATTCTTTATTATCCCACTTTGACTTTTATTTTCAGCTTAGATGCCTATTAATGTCAAAGTGCATCTTTTTTCCCCCATTTCTGCTTAAGTCTCTCTAGCTGTCAGTATAAGGAAGGGAGGGGAAAAAAGCTAATCCTTTCCCTTCTCTCTCTCTTCGCAGTTTCAAAATCATCTTTTGGAAACAATGTTGTTAAGTTTAAATTCCAGGATACCTTATTTGTTGCTTTGCTGTTTGACCCGGGTCAACCAAAACTTTCTCTTCTTATTTCCTCCTGCACATTCTTTTCCAGTTGAGTTCTTCTTGTGGTGGCCATTTCTGACCCCACTGCAACCGCCTTCGGAAAGGGAGTAATGGCCAGCTGGGGAGGAGAGATGCGGCTCTCAATCTCCTCAACCCTGCAGGCAGTCTCCCCCCTCTTCACCACCTCTGTGGGGTGGCTTATCCCCGAAACCAGCCAGCTCAGGGCACTCCAGCGGCGAGCACAGATCGAAGCCTCGGAGAGACGAGGTTTCAGTCTGTTGCCGAAGAAGCTCAAACTGGAAGTCTCAACAAAAATACATTCTTTACAATAAAATATTTCAGGGTATTCATTGTTGTTGTTTCCCAGTATTCATTTTCACAATTGTATTTCTACAGGTTGTGGCACACTTACTGAATTTAGAGATCGTAACCACTTTAGTTGAAATAACCATTCAAATGCAATCTCAATGTATTGGGGAAGGGATCACAGAACTATATTTATCTCTGAACATGTCCACAAGCACTCCTCAGAGTCAAACTCTTCCCAAGGTCACCAGGTCATCTGGGAGACCTACAGATGGATGAGAAACTACTCAAGAACGAACAAGGAGTCAGTGCAGAACAGACACATGAAAGTAAAAATAATGTGCAGCTTCATCAGCTTCCAGCTTATCTTTGATTCCAAGTTTTGCTTTTTATATTTTGAAATATACACTACATCTTCTGAAAACATGGCTTCTAATCAAAATTCAAACTTAGCTTCTGCATACCAAACAAATCATGTATAAGGAGCAGCATATTCAGATGAGAGAAAGATGAGAGAAAGCTATGCATAATCTGTTTTGTCTAAATGTGTGTCTCTAAGGATTGGAGAAGTTTGTGATTTTCAGAAAGATCCATTAAACATATACATACACGCCCACATTTTTCTTTTCTTCTGTTTAATTTTTTGGAAAGCCAACACTTCACTCCAAATCATAATTTGGGTGAACCTAGCAGCCCAAGTATTTAAAGCTTAGAATAAATACTCATAGAAGACTTTGGGAATTCATTTGTGTACCACATCTTCTATATTGGTAGATCTTGAAAAACTAAAGCAGAATCAGATCTTCTTCATACTTAAGAGACTACCCAAGAAACTCCACAGAAGGAATCCCCCTAAGACTCCCTGGCCAGATTTTCAAAGTATTTATTTTTTAAAAATAGACTGTCCAGCCATTTTTCCCTAAAAGTCTACGTTATAAAAACCCCTCACCCAGCTGAATGGTGGCATTTCTTCCTATTCCTCAGAAGAAATTTTATCACCTCCACCTTCAAATAGATCATTGTTCCTGATAGCTTGGGATATGGGTGCTAAAAAGAAAGACAATATTGAATGGAGGAGAAAAAGGGCAGTTCAAGTAGGCAGGAAAGTACTAGTAGAAACTTTAGCAAAGAGAGGCTGTTGAATTTTATAATGTTAGTAATATCGTATTAATTACTTCCTTTTGAATATTAAAAGCGACCACATCTTTTTCCAAGCTCACATGGCTCCTTTGAAAATTGTGTCCAGCTACCTCTGACCAAATCAAAGTGACCGTTTTCCCACATTTAAATGGAAGCAACTCATCTCAACCCTCAAAATGAGTTCATGAGCTTAGTAGAAAAATATATGGCCGATTAAACCATTCAAAAAGGGATACTTCAGATTCACTCTCCTGCATTCTGAAGCACCTCTTTCCAAGGATTTTCACAGCATATTGCATCAATAGGTATTTTGCTATAATTTTCCATTCAACCCACATTTCCAATTATTTTCATCATGAAAATGAATCTAGTCCTATCCTATTTTCTAATCAAAATCTAACCAGATAGGGTTAGAACATAAATAACTTGATGAGAATATTTTGCAAAGATGCAATTTGCTGAGATTAAAAAAAATAATGTCAAATGTTATCAATAACTTTGTAGACAATTTCTGAGATAAGAAAGTTCTACAGATTAGAATAATATATAAGAATCTGCTCTATGCATTGGACTTTTAAAAATAATATGCCCTTTAGTAAATATCTGCTTATTCATTGTCCTTACAATTTTTTGCAATCAATGAAATGAAATCTGTGCATTGTCCTATCTTAGATATAATCTTTCACAGTTCCTAATGCATGGACTAGCATCCAAAATATTTCTTCTTTTATCATTTTCTATAAATATTACGTTAATTTTTTTTCAGTTACATAATCTGAAATGTTTGTGGTTGAGCTAAGTCCAAAAGTGTGACAGCATGCATTCATCCATGGCTCTCTGCTATCTTGCGATATACACACCCAGGCAGACATGCTGTTCTTTCCCGGTGGCGGTAGACCCTGAGAGTAGAAAGATAAAACATGGGTTTTTAGAACTTTCTAATAGAAAAGGTGGGGGAAGACCACTGCTGAACTGACAAAAGGAAAAAGTGAAAGATGGACAAGAGGTAAAATGAATGTAGGAAAATATATGTGTCCTGGGATCCTATCTGGGTCAGTCATTGGGACCAGAGCTATCAGAGTCATGCTGGAACCCATTATCAGGAAACTTCTTTCTTATAAAAATGCTAACAAATTATTGCCATAATATTAATTAAATTAATTAGATTCTAGGTATACAATGCAGATGGTTTCAGCCAGAAAGAAGGGGAGACTGAACCTAGTCAGTCAAGAAAAGGACAGTTTAAGAAAGAGAATCTCATCCACTGTAACTAACCTTATTTATCTGTAAGTAGGAAAAAATGCAGTAGTAGCAGCAGTGATCATATTTAGACCATATTCTGGACTACATGCATAATAATAAGGACATGGGAAGTTTTACCTTTCTTATAAAAATGCTAGGCAACAATATACCAGTGATATACTTCATGGACTTACTGTAGCTTCTCAGCTAGTTATTGGTAAGGAAGGTAAGAGAACAGGAAGAAAGAAGGTTGGTTTCTTTAGCAAAGCTGCCATTCTAAAACAGTACTGAAATAAAAACTTGTTCTACTGTGCTGAATGAAAGAGAGAGAGGGGGGGGGAGAGGGAGAGAGAAAGAGAGAGAAGTTCATCAGATCCCATGAATCTTCAAGCCTTTATGGCAAAGAGATCTTTTTACTTCCTGGAAAACCTGCAGTGATATATCTATCCCACAGATCAGAGTTGCAAAATATGTAGCTGAATGCATATATGGTCTCTCAGCATCACTTTGGTAGCCCCAAGATAATTATAATATATAATTATGACATAAGTGATATATTTGTGTCCCTTTTTTGGAATACGGTGCCTTCAGAGACAATTAAAGCCAAGAGGACCTTTTGCCCTAAAATATTTGCACAGTGATGCTATAGGGACTGAATTGAAAAGATGAGCCTGGAAAAAAAATTGTCTTGAATATACACTAAATTTGGGGCAGGATTTACAAAAGACTTTGGTTTAAGGACTTCGTAAACCAGAGAAATCAGATTTCACCTGCAATAGCAGCTGCTTGTCTGATAAAAGAATATTCATAAGTCATGTGTTTGTCAATCATTCCCATCATGGAGGATCTATCTGCACTTTAGAAACAAAGGTAAATTAAAGTTCACACCCTTGCTGATAAGCAAACAAGTAACAATGTCCCTGCTTTCAGATAAGAAAAGTAAGGCGCTGAAAGGTGAATTGATTTGGTTATACTCATAGATTGAATGCCAGGGAAAATAGAGACAATTTTCTGGGGTTCATTCAATCAGAATTAAATACCACCATGTAAACATATTTGAAGTGCCATATTATATAGCTTCTTTTTTGGGAGGCTACTGGTCACTGGATCCAAAGTCCTAACAACAGTCTACATGGCAATAGCACTTTGACTTATATATCACTTCATAATGCTTTACAGCCCTCTCTAAGTGGTATACAGAGTCAGCATATTGCCCCCAACAATCTGGCTCCTCATTTTATTGACTTCAGGAGGATGGAAGACTGAGTCTGTCTTGAGCTGTGGTGGCACAGTGGTGAGAGTGCAGTGTTGCAAGTTACTTCTGCTGCCTGCCGGCTGCTTACAATTTGGCAGTTAAAAACTCACCAGGCTCATCAGCCTTCCATCTTTCCAAGGTTTGTAAAATGAGGACCCAGATTGTTGGTGGCAATTTGCTGACTCTGTAAACCACTTAGAGAGGGCTGTAAAGCAATGTGAAGCAGTCTATATGTCTAAGTGCTATTGCCATTTATTTGGTTGGGATCAAACTCCTGGCAGTGAGCTGAGTTAGCCTGCAATACTGCATTCTACTGTCACCATGGTTCCTGGATTGTTCTTTTTTACTGATAGATTGGAAGGGTTGCTTGTTAGTGTGATATATTGTCCAGAATCAGAGAGGGGCAGCCCTATGAATCAATGAAATAAGATACATTATTCTTAAAACTGGCTTGGTGATCTCACATCTTCTGTTTCTGGAATTCTAATTACTAATTATATTTATTAGTAATAAATTTACCTCAGTCTAAGAGACTTGGCCTGTAAAAATCCTGCTATAAAATGACTATTGGAAGGCAAAAGAGAATGCTCTGTGCAAGGTAGTATCAACATTAGGAATGCATGTTTCATGGCAATAGGAATAACCTTAATAATAGCTATCCTTCAGGCCAGTCTCCCTCACAGAGTGCTGACACTAGGACAAAATAGATGCCTTGAGTTTCTTGGAGATAGATGAGATATAAATGTAAAAAAAGCAATCAGTTATTTAGTTTCTGAATCAAAAATATAGGACAAAACCACAATTATCTAATTCATCTGGTCCTTTAAAAGGTGTTCCACTTTAATTATGTGAGCTAATTCATGTTAATTGTGACTGATTTCCCAGTTGCAGAGGAAAAATAGCTTTGTTTATTGTTTTGAGGAGATATAAACATTTTTGGTTGTCAGTATGCAACTCAATCTACCTTTTTTCAAACATGCCACTTAGCGCCTGGGAAAGGTATTTTTCCAGAGGCAGAGTTCAGGAAGACTGTATCTCTCATTAATATAGACAGGAAGCACAACACATGCTTAAAATATACTGAGTTGAATAATGGATATATTTTCATGAGCAGGCTTTTGGACTTTGCAGAGCATTTTGTTTTATTTATGTTTGCTTTCTCTCCCTCTCCCCTCCATTGAAATCATTCTGGCTTTTCTCCCCTGACCACTGAAACTTGAAGCTCTGCCTCTGGTGTTTCTGCTCCAAACTGAATAGTGACTATTTTCTCTGCAAGTACAAGAGATATACAGTATAATACCTACAGGGATTTTCTGCTTTTCTGATTCAATAAAATAACTTTGGAAAATCATGTGACAGCAGTTGAACACATTCCAGAAGGGATCAGCTGAAAGAGTTGCTATCATCTACTGGAGCAATTGTTAGAAATAAAGTTTTCCTGGAAACTGTACAAAAAAGGAAAGCAAAATCTGAATATCTACTTGGGGGGGAAACAGTGAAGAGAAATATAACAGCCATCACAATTTTCTTGACAATCCTATACTTTTCCTTCAGACATCAGGGTGGAAGCCTTGATGAGCACTGGCTTTCCATCTTGCCCTAGATAGGAGGATAGCCTATTACTGTCCACTCCATGGTCCTACTGCCCATCTGAATGTCATCCACCCTGCTTGTGTTCTGACCCAACCCTGATACCAGCAAGAAAATCTCAAACAAACTCAGTAACTCAAACTTTCACAGATTTAATGTACAAATAAACTTCTTTGTAGATAAAAGATGGCTTGCAGCCAATTAGTCCAACCAGAAAAGCCTTGACAGAATTCTTCTGATAAGCCAGAGTCTCTACACACAATGCTGGGTTCTTCGAATGTTTTTGCTTTCTACAAAGGCAAAAACCTTTTGAAACCAGGCTTATATTCCTTGGAGGGAAGGGCCTTATTCCTGAGTCGCCTGTGCTATTCCAGCTGTTCTCTTCTATGAATCATCCTGCGCTCATGTGCACTTGGCACAGGCTCCTCAGGAACCTCCTCATGACTGCTGCCATCCCCCACAATCCCTGCAGGCAGCAGTCCACTCCCTGATGATTTTGGCCCTTCATCTGAGCCATCACTCTCCTCAGCCATCTGCACCTGCTGTCAGCTAACCACAACAGCTTGGTGAATTTCCTGACAGACTGATAGGCTATTTTTTTTTTTGAAGGACTGGTTTACTTTGGCATCATGAGATGACCCAGAACCTTGATAAAAATCATTCAACTGTCTCTGCATTGACCAGCTCTGGATGGCTCCTCAGTTTACAAAAGCAGATATTGCCAGAAACAACATATAAAGCTGAGACTCACTCAGAGACTGCGGTTGGTTCAGAATACAGCAGCCAGGATGTTCACCAACATTCACTGGTGGAAGTATTTTAAGCCCATGTCACACTGCACCAACGGATGGAAAGAGGATGTAAAATGGAGAGAAACACTTGCCA